>JAQFXW010000675.1:0-17434 GCA_034693945.1 Dendrobaena attemsi
GGAGAAGAGAGAGAGAGAGGGAGAGAGAGGGAGAGAGAAAAAGAGAGAGAGAGAGAGGGAGCGAGAGAGAGGGAGAGAGAGGGAGAGAGAGTGAGAGAGAGAGAGGGAGAGGGAGGGAGCGCCTATTGTGGCGTCCAATGGACGACGGACCGATGGACGGACAGTAACCGCCCGGCCGTGTTGGGTTTTTATTGCAACTGGCGCTTGTGTTGTTGCCGGGCTACAGCCAGATTAGTTAACACATGAGAGGAGATGATCAGATTTCTATAGGTGACACCACCAATACATTTTCGGCAGCGCTTGCTTTATCCGCGCTTCTCATCACTTCTGCAAGGCACTTCTTCACTCCAAGCAATCTAAATGCAACCGGACTGCCATAAATTAATTCCCTCAGATAGAGAGTCAGATCATTAATTTAGCTGTGACCTCCGGACATACAGACTGCCAATGGGACATTGACAACAACCAAAGAAATATACCAATGCTAGATATCAGAGAATCTCCACTTGGTCAGACAGAATGTAATAAAAAGATGCTTAACAAATGTCCATTACAAAATAAATCAATCATTATACTATTGCATAACATTTCCCCCCCCCATTGGTCAAGTCTAATTTTACAACAGCTCTAAATAAATTCTCTGCTATGCTTCCAATTATCACTTCCAATTGTCGTATTACTTATCTAACTGGTAGACAGCCAATACCTCTTTCCATTCAATTCATTTGCCTAAAACCTCTCCAACAAAACCAGCTAAAAATGTTCTGGTTACATTGAGAAATAATACTACACCTCGTATTAAAAAACTAAGCACACCTTTCCTTTTCACCAAATGGTGCACACACTCTTCCAAGTTACTGCTTAGAACTCTCTCTCAGATGACCTATTACATACTGCTTACATTGATGAACTATCAACACTCTACAATTTGCTATACAATTGATTGCAGACTTGATTTTTACACTGACAAAATTGTTGCTGCTTTTTTACCATCATTGTTGATCAAACAAGAAATGCCAACAGGAAAAGACAGTAGAATGCAAAACAAGTAAGCACGGCAGACATTCATCATGTGAGACAATCAATCTACCCAACTGTTCCAATGAAGTCATGCGAGTGTGGACAAGACGACAAAAACAGGTAGCAGCCGTGTATACAAATAATTGCACTCAGGGCAGCTTTTAAGACATTTCAAAATTTTCAGATAAGATACGATAATATTACTCACCAGTTGTTGACCTGTGATAGAGTTAAACCACTTTGTTCTGCTAATTCTTTCTTTTGATCTTCTGAAGGATAGGGATGCTGAAATACACCAAAACAACACTCACTCGTATATTATTTCACAAGCTATATTCATCGGTTATCGGCAGCCGAAATCAGTTTTTCCATTGACTCCATATACTTCTTATTGCTTCCTAAAGACCACTCTTCTTTCGAGGTCATTCGCACTGAGAGCTCCTCTGATTGGAGTACACTGTTGAGAGGCGCTTTTTAAATTTATGGATACGATACGATACATGGGAGTATTAGGCAGAGTGACAGAATAGTAGATTATACCACAAGATGCCTTAAGGCACATACTCTCAGTTCTAACGCAATTCCATCACGATGAAATGACACGCCAGTTTCTATTTTTTTATTTATTTCCGAGATTGGGGTTGAGCAGCATATCAGACACTTGTGCCTCTGACCACCAGTGACCCTGTCAATCCATCAACGCCTACACAGAGCAGCACAGCTCCAGAACCAGACAAGCCTGCATGATTCAACAACTCCAAGCAGACATTTCCAGCATATCAAATCAACTGGAAGAAACAGATATACTAACCATACCTGTCCAGCAAAGTATACATCCCTTCTGCCTTCTAGAGTCTACAGATCCTCATTCTCTCAAGCCTTTAGTCTGACTATTCAGTCTAACAATGATGACTGCTAGGTCTGCCTCTAATCTCATCCAATGTCTCTATGTCTCCATGTTCTTCTTACACTGTTAAATTAATGTCTACTTAGTTACTTACTTAGAGGTTATCCTGATTTGCCTACAGTGGTAATAAATATATTGCCTTGAAAGTGAAAACACAACAGGCAAACTGCAATACATGGAATATTTTTAAGGACTTTGGGAAGAAGTTCTTCATCCACACTTGAGTGATTATTTGATGTTGAAGTAACAAACGATGGAAGTAACACAAAGAAAATTATGTTAAGGAAAAAAAACAAGTAACAATAATATAGTTCTATATCTCTCTGCTGATCCAGTAAAAACAGTTAATCAAAAATGTAAATAAGAGTAGGCCTACATCTTTTCACATCTACAATCTCAGCATCTTATCTAAACTGTTCCAACTAAGGCCTGGCACAAACAAATTGGGACATAACATTTCTCAACAAGCGTATTCTTCATTCTTCGTCTCTTGAAGCAAAATGATCTACGATGCATCATCTACTACCATCTCCCCTATAAATATTTCAAGAAACAAGATGTTACACGGGACAACATTTGACCTCCGGTTGTTGTAGAACACACAAGCATTTGACCCTCTACGATGCGAACAAGTATTTAAGACAGATTGCTTTTGGTTCTTGGACATTATATGCGGAGGATCTTCATAAATCCACTGCCATATAAGGCAGAGAGATGTCTGCTTCACTCAAAATGCAAAAGACGTGTTTTCATTTCAACAGAAAATAAAGACCACATGTTCGGAACAGAAACAGATGCAACAAGAGGTTCGAGTCAGCAACCTTCCTTCGTTCCATTGCCACAGGAAGTTCTCAGAGAAAGAAAGAAAGGCAACAAAGACGAAGAATTAAACGAAGGAAAGAAAGAAAGAAAGGACAGGAGATGAGGAGATGCAAAAGGACAAAAGCGGGCGAAGGAGATGAGGAGAGGAAGAAAGAAGAGGAAAAGAGGAGATGGGAAGGTGAGGAGGAGAGGAGGATAGGAGACGAAACGAGGTGAACCAGAGTGCAAGGTGCAGATTGCCAATCTGCTTTTTTGAGATATGCCCAAGTCTCTAAAGCAAGTGATCAGTCTTCGTCGTGTGTCGGGGTCTGAGCGGGCCACCTCCTCCCGGATCCTGACATTAACAAAGCCAAGTAGGAGCGCTGGAATGGCCATCGAACAGTGACCAGAGTGGACGGCGCTCGGCATGTGCGCAATAGTTTGCTAATGGCACACCGGGCTCCAAAGAGGGATATTCCCATGTCAGCATCCCGGTGATTTATCACACATTAGCCAGCCTTGCTTGCAACCCGGATGAATGGCTAAGATGTTTGCACATGTCCAATCAGTGTATGAACACCAAGCATGCTGTATATACAGGCGATCAGAGGTAATCCCTGCAGTCCCTGCGATTTATCATATCAATTACTTCATTGTGTCCAATAATGTCCCAGGCAGGCAGGAAGGCAGAGGAACCCACCAAATCGGAAGACGTGGAAGGAAAATCGAATGAACCTAAAGGGGACAAAAAGAACTGAGAGACCACATAGGCCAACCCATTCTGCATTCTAAGTGAAATCCAAAGCCACCCAGAACCAAAGACGCTTCATAGGTATTCAACACTGAAAGCACCTCATAATAAAACACCCACTGTACTGGGCTAAAACTTTGTTGGCTGTCATCAACAACAGGTTTTAACCGAAAAGTAATCTGTCACCTGTAACCATTGACCTTTCCAACTGCCAACACTAACCCAAAATCTGTATGCATCAACAATTTTTATAAGCAACCATGTGTAACTATTTAAACACGCATTGTACAGGTAAATAAGTATGTTTGTATATATCCATTAAGCATGTATGATAAAGTATGTACCTGTTATTATGTACAACTTATGTACCGCTAGTAAGTAAGTACGTGTGCAAGCATTTATGTAGAGCTGGTAAAACCCCAAATGGCACTGAATAAGCTGACATGACATGAGTGACATGTACAGACAAGAATCCAATGAACTGTGCTCTTTTGTACATACCACACAATTTGTATCATAGTATCATACCAAGTAAGTTTTGACTGCCCTATTGTAGCATGGTGCAGAGTAGAGAGACATTTCTATAGAACCTTTGAGGAGGTTCTAATTGCTGTGCAAATGGCTGCTAGAGAACAACAACAACGGGTTATGATCTGCAGGTTGGCTGGAAGTGTATAGGATGTGAGGCAAACCAGAGCTGTGCAGATGAAACATGCTTTTATCAGATAGGATTAGTTTTCTTGCTTTAAAACAGATTCTGCAAAAAAGAGCAGCGGGCTATCTCGAGGTATCTGTGCAATCAAGGTTACAGAACTTTTGACCTGTAACTGAGAACACAAAGTCGTCTTAGAAGAATAAGGATGCCTGAAGGATAGATAACAACGATGAAAGTGCCAGCAAATCTGGCGGAATCTGATCGGGATATGAACCATCCGCCGCTGTATCAGTTGTTATGTTCTAGTGTATTGCTGTAAGACATTGATAACCACCATCGCCAGTCAGCCAGCCTCACCAAATGCAAAGCTCAAAGACTTCAACATGTGGTGCCTCAGGAAACACTCACACCAGGCTTCCTTCCCAGTGTTCAGGATGGGATCGAACAGGGTCGAGATTACCCCAGCATTACTGATTGTGTGCGAAGCAACAGACCACACTTCATGCGGTTTGTGACCCTGAAAAGTAGATGTGGCTTTGCTAAACCCTGTTAGTAGCAGTGAACAACAGTGCAAGCGTTCTCACCAATACTGCGTGAATGGAAGATTCAGAAACTGGCATGGCATTAAGAGGACAGTTCTTTACAGTTCACATAAAGCACTGACAAATTACAACAAAACGCTATTTTGCCAAAGAAAATCTCTACAAACCTGGACTGCATGGTCCTGCAGCATTGTACAATTAGGCAACTGCACTTATAATTATCACTTATAGTCCTAAGCCATGCAAGCCATTGAGCTGAAAGACATTTTGGCGGAAAAACTCAAACACACAAAGTCAGAACTCAAACATAAGACTACTGAACAACTGTTTCATATACATATGGAGTGTGGTGGTGTAGTCGGATAGTCAAAGCCTCGCGGCAGGGGTGTTGTGGGTTCGATTCAGACCCGAGCCATTGCGTAGGCACCTTGAGCAAGTTCTTTAATCACAATTGCTTGAGGCGCTTCGGCATTTTTTACTCCGACACACAGTCTCTGAGCTATAGTAGACTTGAAGAGGCAGTATAGAAATATCTTGAATAAATAAATAAAACAAGCAACGTGGCTTAAACGGAAAAACTCCAGTCTCAGCAAATACAACAATGTGATTCAAAGATGAACTGCAGAAGAGCAGCTGAACTAGCCAGCAGCTACTTACTTACACAAGAACAGGTTCATCCAATGTAAAGGAGGAAGTGTAAGATATTGTATCCAGAAATTTATTTATCACATCCACACAGTGTCAAAAGATGCCAATGTTATCAGCTGCACATCAATTTCATGACCAAACACTGAGGAAATCATTGACAAATTCTGAACAAGTTAGGCGAGTTACAATTCGCATACTGACCGTTAAATGCTGAAAAAGCCAAGCCCTCATTATGTTTGTGGCGATCTTTGGGAAGATTCCACGCTTCTTCTGCTGTTTAGCCATCGAGCCATTCACTTCCGAGTCCTCGTCCGCCGTTCCCTCTCCTGAACCAATGCTATTATCGAGACAATCACCTGGAAGCAGAAGAAAATGGCCAAGGGTCAAGTGACATGCCTCGTCTCAACCAAGAACTAATATCAAAGAAAAAAGATACAATGCATGTATCACACACAAACTTCTTAATCTTTAATACACTATTAGGTTCTGCAGGAGCTACTTGCTGTCGAGTACGATAGCATCTTGGTCAGACTTCCATCTTACTCAACAGGATAATACTTTGGGTACATTTGCACCCCTCCTCTCTTCTATGTTCGCTATTTTGATAGTTGGTGGACAAACGCTCTTCCGATGGTAGACTCGTTAGGCCATTGAAGTCCATCAATTCCGTCCAGGTTTAATTAGATAGCAATTACACATAGAGAAATTGAGGTGACGTCGATGCATTTTTGTCAATGTCTGATATTATCAGCCATATCGTAAGAAATCCTTCATTTCTGAATTGCCAGGCAGCATGGCCAAAGGGATCAGGCAGGCCGTCGTTTCTTGTTGTCCACCCTGCGTGGTCCCGGATCCCAACACGATTTCCATCTAATCATCAACTAATCACCGTTGTCATTATCTTTGTCTTTCCATATAATTGCCTTTTTGATGGACTTCGCAAAATTAGTTGCTATCTCGAGTTTCATTGCGTTGCGTTGCATCGCATGATTTGTCTACGGCAGTTTACGTCAAAATGGACTGCACACGACCAAGTAAACACAGGCGACTTGCGCCTGATTCTCATTTCGATCAACTCAGATCGACTCTTCAGAATAAAGGGAAATACTGCAACCAAATTCATTGCTCCACTTCAAATGCTGCCGTCGTGCAGACTGATGCCAACTATACATATAACGAAAGAAAAGCGCACGCATTGTATTCGATCAAACTCGAATTTTAAACTAAACTTATTCGCATCATTTCAGAACCGGAATGCAAAATATTACATGTTGACTGTTCTGTGTTCAAAATCACACAAAGTCAATTAAATTAAAACTGACATTATGAGCATAGATTAGTTGAAGTCCAGATCAGATGCCGGGAAAACAGAAGATAGGATTTGAAGCTGTGTATTAAAAACACTTAATTTGCAAGTTTCACACTAAATTGCCTCTGGCCACTAAAACCAAAATTAGTCTAAATCACTCAAAAGCCATAAATACATAATAAAATAATGATCAAAGAGCATATCAAATTTAAAACTCAATGTCCACCGATCACTGAAACCAGTGATTAGATTCTTCATAATTAAATGAATTAAGAAGTCATTCAAAAATGACCTTAGCTAGAAGAGGTATATAGGCTAAAACAAATTTTTAGAAAAGTTAAACTGCCCTTGATTAGCGTTCACATGCTGCTTGGACATATCTTGACTAATACTACTACTGTCTACTGATCATGAAAATGGTAACAGTTATAATTTAGTGCCTCGAGCAGCCTCAGCCGTTCTGTCCTCAAGACCATAACAGCGATGGCAGCCATATTGATAAATACCAGAGCAGTGATAAACACAGGAGCTTAATATGCTATTAGGATAACAGCAACAATGCTGTTTAACAGCCTATAGCACATGTCTGACAGAAGGGGGACAGCAGCCATTCAGTAGTCTTCTCCAGCCATCAATTCAATATATATATTCAGGGCCACCTGTTACAACCAATCTGCTGTCTTAAGTCACTCCCTTCTGAATTACTTGCTTCACCTCATGCATACTTAACACCCGATTAAATAAAATGAATAATTCAGAAAATTATACAAAATTTAATATTGTAATATGTATCATGTTAATGAAGGCTGCCCTGCCCGTGTTGACCAGGACCACTGACACATAGCAAGCAAATCTTGATATATGTTTGAAGGCATGTAAATTAACTCAACAGTTAACTCAAACAGACTCGATAGCTCTCGTATCTAACATATTATACCTACAAGACTGGCCTGAAATACAAAATTCAGAAGAGCTCTGGTCAAACGAATTCAGTAGACTGGACATCTGACATATACACAAGTTTTATGCGACAAGAAAAGACAGAGGGAAAGAATGTTCAAGACACCAACACAGTTACTTCAAATCTCCTTCACAGCTCTTGCTTAGTTGTCTTCTGGCGGGACATGAAGCGAAGCCTTCATCTTTTAAAGTGTAAAGTTTGGCAACAAGCTTTCTTCAACCGTCCCTGTGCTGTGTGCAATGTGACTACGGAGCATGGGAGCTTCACTAAATATTGTTCAGCTCCACAGACTAATTTCTCCTCATTAGAAACAGTGCTCAACAGTTCAACACTTCATAATGGCAATTTTCCTGACTAATCTCACATTGCCCTGACCTCATAACTACAACACTTATGACCTCTCTAACAATTTATGACTCAATGATTTCACTTGAAACACTCATTATTTACTATTTATGGGACGTGGTAGTGTAGTGGTGAAGGTTGCCGCCTTGCAACCGAAGGGTTGCAGGTTCGAATCCCACCCGCCACGTAAGGACCTTCAGCAAGTCCTTTACTCACAACTGCTCAAGCGCTTCAGCGTGTAAAACTCCTACACACCTGCGGGCTGTAGTCATGACCGCCTCTGAGTAGTAGTGGTCTGTAAGAGGTGGTATAGAAATACACAAATGCAATACAATACAATACAATTATTGATGCTTTGATACAATATGAAGATGGCCCTACACAAAGATTATTATTTGATCAGAAAAAATAATTGTACGCAAGCATTTGCCCACCTTTCTGCATAAAGTCATCGAATATGGTTTGTAATAGGTTGAGAAAGGAAATATTTTAAAATCTGTAAATACGATAGCATAAGCGATTAAGTGTTCTGTTGTTATACAACACACACTCAAAAGAATGCCAGCACTGTAGAGACGAGGTTTGCCTATGATATTAGTTCACCAAAGAGAATTGCTTAAAAAGTTTAAGTTACGTTTAGAATCGCAACCCTGTCAAAAAATGTTGTGCTGACCCAATGAGCGTTCAAGGCATATCTCAGGCACCAGAATATTTGGGAGCTATCTGGAATTTCATATAAAAGAATCCTTTATATGAGATCAGTGGATGATCCACAGACATAGGATTTTGCAGCAGATCAGTTCCTATTCATTGACCAAGGGATCTCGTGAGTCCACCGCACAGCAAAACCTTTCAGCCGATCAAGGCATTCCGTGGAAGATATGGGATCCACTAAGACATAATGGAATTCAACAACTGATTTGTATTGGTGTATTTTCCAACATGATACCTGGATCTTATCAGCAAAAGATCATGAGATTCTCGAGCAAGCTTAGGAACAAGTTACAAACTGATTTTTAAAATTGAAGTGTTGACCCTTGCTCCACTGCACAGCTTGTCCCTGTACGCTTCTGGCACAGCATCTGCTTAACCAGGTTACCTGGTCTCCCTCCATCCATCACAAGAGTCTGGCCGTGTGTACACAGACTGGTATTGCACACAGCATGGTAGTGTACACAGACTGCCAGTGCACATAGCGGGGCACATACAGAGGATAGACTTTGGATCTGAAGCCAACAGGCCCTCTCCTAAGACAGCAGCAGATCAGACCTCTCCAGAAAGAACAGCTGACTAACTAACTGACAGAAGGCAAATCACAAAGTGGTACCGTACCTACATCAGGTAATAATAACATTCGGGCATTATGAGGCTCATCTTCAGAGAAACAGAGGCTGGCCGTGCCTGAAGCGAGTCAGTCTTTAATCGAAAAGATACACCGCAGGAAAAATATGTAGGCTGCTCAGTGAACAGAACAAAAGAAACTTAGACAGAGATTGAAATGAGGATGGTCATGACTCAGCTGTCAACTTGAACAACGACAGACAGCAGAAGTGGATATGCACATGCACAATTGAGATTTCAAAGATCTAAGGGCGAGAATGTTCCAGCTCAAAGAACAGAGGATTCTGCAGCACACGGACAATTGAAAACATAACTACAACACATTATTTATTCTATCGGTTTGTATCGTTTTGAAAGAGTGTAGCTAAAGAGGCAGATGAACTACAGAGCTGTACTATTGCTGCCAGTCAGTCTGTAAAAGAAGCCCATACGAAACTTGTTTAATACATCAACATATGAAGACACAGTATTACAATGCATACAATGTACACAAACACAATAATAACCATAGGCATGTAAACACGTGTACACTACTTATCTGGCTATATGCACATACCAATAGCAGATTGCTAAGATTACATTAATTAGTCCCTTAGTGGCATTCCGAAATGTGCTACAAAGTTAGTGTGATACCTATATGCACTACCGGCAATACACATACTATGCATTTGCCTTGAAAACTTCTGAATCTAGAGCTTGATTGCCAACCTCTGTGAATTAACTGTCAAGCCATGGGGAACCCTTTACAAAGGTTCTCTAGATATGGACTGTGTGCTAGGCAGAGTTTCTTACGACTAAGACTGTAAGGAAGCACTACCAAACTGATTACTGACTACTTTATCTTACTTACGTCACCATATATAGCATTGTGTTAGTGTATTATACGAATAACATTATAAATAGATCCTTTTAAGGCCCATAAGCGCATGTCTGTCTGTATTGCCTTTTAGTGCATTTTATGATGAAGAAACGAGGCTGTGCAGCTGAATGGTCTTAAATGTATTCTATACAGGACCAAGGCTGTTTAAGTTACATCTGAAAAGTCTGATAAAGGGTCCTAAACTACTAAATGTAACAGAGACTTTCAGGAGTAACAGGAGTTGTCCCTTGGACCAACAACAGCCTCTGGCATCTCACTCAGGCCTTCCGATATCAGTCACCTAGTGACTAAATTTCCCTTGCTACAGCGAGACCCATCGAGAGAGAGAGGAGCTATCGGTTTCAGCGGCAACATTCTAACCTTCTCCACCTAAGGAATGGTGGCAGACACTAGGGCTACAAAAGATAAGGATAATAAATTACTGAAATTCAATCCACGCCAGAGCTATAAGGTCACTTCCACTGAAATCTAGGGCCAGGACTGCAATCACAGCCGAAGACCCTCACCCGGAGGCCTCCCCCCCCCACGACAGCTGTTGAACAAGGTCACAAATATAAAGCACAGGCACCTGCCCCCACTCACCCTACAGCATCTCGGACCTCCCTTCACCATCCCACAGCAGCAACCAAGTCTTCCAACATCACAGCTTTGAACACCTTATCCCTCGCTCATGTCTTATCTTACACAAGTTCAGGCTACATCCTGCTATTGGCAAGACCATTTGTTGGGTCTCCCCCTGAAGGCATCTTCCCCACAAATCTTTACCAGTCAGCACACACATGGGTAATGTAATGTCTTCATACTGTGCATGTGCAGCTTGACTAACAGTAACCATGGATTAAATGCCTGTATAAGTCATTGAATTAGATAAAATAAGAATAGATTAAATAATAAATAAGATCAGATCAAATAATAAGGCTTGCAGCACCTTCTGTTCTCCATTGGGTCCTTGGGGAAAGCACTGGACATCTGACCTCTAGAAGTTGAGGTGATGAAAATGAATTCTCTAACATTGGTGCCGTCTATTATATACATAGTACATATAATATCATATTTGTTTAATGCACTAAAAAAAATACTGACAATAACGCAGACTATATGTTTACACTGTACAGGGTAGTATAATTAAATTAAGAGTGAAGAAGTCCTTTAAATTGTAATTGTCTTTGTCCTTAGATGATTAAGTTAATATAATAGTTTTGAACAAGGATCTAGGGATGAATTGAGAGGAACTGTATGTTCTAGGATTCAAATGTTGGGTAGATGGTGGTTGGAGCGGAGGGAGGAGCTGCTATAGAACATGATCAGGGTTAAGTGAGATAGAGAAGAGCCTAACGGTGGTCATTGGTGTGCAGATCTGTAACACCCAACCTCAAGATGTTGGACCAAGAGAACATTTTTTCAAGCCGTTAAAAATGGTTAAGTCTAACCACAGGCCTATGGCCCTGAACCGGCAATGGACGAATCCCAAGGTCCTGGACACGGCTGGGGTATCGCAGGACTTGCCGTTTACTTCCCAGCTTACGCTGGTACCAAAAATTATACTGCTTGGTGACAAGTTGCCCCAGGTCGTTACACAGGATCGAACCATGCATCGCCTGCTTTCAAGCCATTACGTTATGTAAATCTCCGAAATTTCTCCTTATCTCACAAAAGTCTCATCAGCCTATTCACCCATGTCAGTGAGACCAGCTCATTCATGGTACTTCAAGACTAATTAATAGCCAGACTGCTTGATTCATTTTGGTGAAGCATCCAGGGAGTTCAAATGGAGGAGAAAGCATATGTCACCACGACGACCACATGGTAGAAATCGCTCAGATAGTCATGGTGGAGTGGTGCACGAATACAATCTGAATTGGATAGCTTCAAGAGTTTAGTTTTCCACAGTAAGTGGTAAACTGCTTGGCACAAAGGAATGCCTTCCCAAGTGGAAATGATATCACAAAATACACCTTCATTCCATACAGCCCTCACCAGTAATACATGCAACAGATCTAACCAACTGAGTGTAAAGACATAGCTCAAGGTCAGTGCAAAGTAATCTTCTAAGAGGGTCATGCTTTGATATGTAACTGATATCATAAAGGCTCCTCTTCTTAGAACAGAACATAAGTAAGTAAGAACATACATTACTGAATCTAATCCCGTTTCGATTTTACATTACACCGTTCATTCATTCATTCTGAACTTTCATATAGCGCCTCTTCAGGAAACTACTCAGAAGCGCTCCCAGCCCTGCCGCAACCAAAATAAAAAGACTTAACCCTTTGAACCCGAAGCTCCTGTAATGCTATGGATGACGGGTTTAAAGGGTTAAGAGACCTATAGAAGTGGATTGACCATGAGTAGCGAATGAAGGCCAAGCAAGAGACCATTCCAAGAGGCCATGTTCTGTCCCAGTGTGACCTTGGAACCAGTAGGTAGGTCACCTCTCTTTTTACCAAGAGTAAATTAAATTATCCCAATAATTAATGTCTTCCAATATTAACTCTAAATTTGTCGGTAGCCAATTGTGTGGCTCAGTCAGTAGCTCAGTAGATTGATGCAAGTCTTTGTCTTATTACAGGCAATAAGTGGGTGGTGTGTACCTCACGTGTGAGTGTGTGTCTTCACGTGTGGGTGTGTGTCCTCATGTGTGTGTTCCCACAACAGAATTTTATCCAATGCAGATAATTTGGTACGAAAATTTTATTTGTTAGGATGATTTACCCCGGAGCCAAATGCGGGGAGTAGTTAGTTCAATAAAGGATATACTTATATACTTACTTTTTTTCTTTTTTCTAATACTAATTATGTCATTGTGAGTAGAGATCTATGGCTGTAGTGTATGTGTGTATGTACGTATTAACGCATGCATGTATATATATGTACGTATTAACGCATGCATGTATGTACGTATTTTTGTAGCTGAACAGCTGTATTGTGCCCTTCAAGTGCCTGTCAAATTGGCAATACACAATGCACTCCAGTATAAAAGAGTTCAGACAATAATAATACAAAATATGCTAATATCTATCAAGCATTGACACAAACTACTTGGGAACTTAATCTTTGCATACAGCCACAGGACCACATTGTACTTTCAAATGTTCTCTTTGTTTTAAGCATGTTCCCTGAATAACTCCGTCGGTCCATCAGCATAAAAGTGCAACTTTCCGTAGCAGTGGTAACCATCATCTGACAATGGACACAACTCAATGGTCTACAGAACAAAGGACCTTAACATGGGGCTACTCAGTTCTCTTAGAAACAGACCAGAAAGAGAACTGTCATGTCTAAATGCAGCCCAATCAGAAATAATCCACACCCGTTCTTTGTTCTTGACACCATGTTTTAGTGGTGGGGTGTTGTTTGGCTGTTGTCTCTCAGAAGCAGGCATTATCGCTTGTCAACGAAAGCCATTCGAAATATCTTAAACCACTTAAATGCAACTTCTGATCTCTCTTCACCAACATAATTCCAACTGATCTCGACAGGACCGTCCCAACAATAACCAAATCGATGCCAGTTACTAGCGCCGCTGTCGGCCAGGGCTGAGAATGCACATTCAGACCAGTCATCGTCTGTTTAATAATCAATAGGGGCACAGACAGGAGTAGTTTCACAATATGAACTGCCATTATGCGAGGCAAAGCATGCAGAACCACCACCAACCTCTGGCCAATGTCACAGTATTCAGCCAATGAAATTTCGCTAACATCCATACACAACCCCGTTCATAATGGGAAATCATTGACCATTGTCATGCATTTTCGAGAGACGAATACAGTGGCGGCGGCGGAGGCGGCGGTCGAGGCACGGAGGGAGAGCAGCGAAGCATGCGGAGGGAGTAGGACAGGCAGAACACAGGACATATTTTCTGCCATTCTTTGCACAACATTCATCACCGCACCGTTGCCTTTGAATCCTACAGCGAAGAACAACGTATGCATGCAGGACTCGCATTCGCGATTTTTAATGCTGCACAAACGACTACAAAATGTCCACTGAGGTACGACCATGGCAGCAATACGCATGAATATGCAATGAGGTGACACCGTGTCCGCAGCATAATTCCATTAGTTTTCCGGATACAAGGCTGCGCGTCGTCGAGAAGAAGCACACTGCTTTAATGCGCTGGCGGTCGGCAGCCGCAAGCGACAAACATATCTCGCGTCTAGATATATATATATATACAACGCAATTAAGCAGTAGCTAAGAAAGTTTCCTTCAAACGCCGTGAAGAGTCCGCTAGTCAACCGAATTATTCATGCTAAGAAACCTTTCTTGCACAAAACCAAGTCCCACCTGAACTTCTGATGCTCTTGGTCCACACTTTTCTCAGCAAGGATGAAGGTATATTAATCATCCGTTGAAAAAGCTCATGCATCTTACAAACAATAGTAGAACCAAAAGACAAAGTCCTTATAGCTTTTGAATACTTTTGTCAGAAACAAATAATATCTCGGTTTTAAGCTTTCTGATACAGCTCAAAATCCTCAGCAATGCATACACCAAGCAAAAAGTAATGTCTTGCAAAAAGAGATAAATAAATAAGACAGGCATATCATCACCTGCACTTAGATAGCTCAAAACTAAAGCTTTAATCTCACAGGGGGTTGTTATGCATTGACCTGGCTTACACAGGAGAATCCTTGCAACAACCATTTGTCACAGGCAAAAAGTTTATAGATAAAGGAATACAGAGGTGGAAAATCTTCCAACAGCTAAAC
Source organism: Dendrobaena attemsi (assembly GCA_034693945.1). NCBI lineage: Eukaryota > Metazoa > Annelida > Clitellata > Crassiclitellata > Lumbricidae > Dendrobaena > Dendrobaena attemsi. The sequence goes on from JAQFXW010000675.1 coordinate 14,876, forward strand.
CCAAAATTCATGGAACAAATCGTCTCGTGATCCGTAAAACACAATCTGAAGGAAACTAACAAATGGCAACAGACTCGGATGAAGAGTAGATTGAAGAAGTACACATTGCTCCAGAAATGCAAAACCTCATCCTCGTGGATAGGGCGGGCGTTGACATCGGAAGCCATTCTAAAGAAAGGATTAAAAAACGAGGCCATATCATATTTCATGGTCCGCAGATGGCAGCAGCACTTGCAACACACAGCATAAGACCCTCTGTGTAAATTACCGACATCGCTGCAGACAAGGAAGAAGCGGACCAGGTCCGCCAGAGTTTTATCCGGAAAAAACGTCTGGCGCCACTATTTGCACGCCGCGCACATGATGTCACACAGCAGCAGCAGCAGCAGCAGCAGCAGCAGCTCCTAGATGAGGACGCACATAAACACACTACGGCGGAACGGCTACAGCTGGCAACGGCGGCCCTTCGTCTCCGTCGTCGTCCGTTGGTTAAGGGTTTAGCATTAGTGCTGAACAAGGCCAAGCGGCGGAGGGCCAGTGTCGTCAACGGCGACGATGCGGCTGCGTTTGCATTCATGAGTGGAGTGTGGTCTGCGGGGAGCTGGTCCACCGCCGCCGCCGCCGCCGCCGTCTCCTCCGTGCCCGCCCTACCGACGGCCGCTCGTCCGTCCGTCCGTCCGCCCGGGTATAAGCGACGTTTCGGTTCTAAGTGTTTGGGGATTTGCTGTGCAATCCAGACATGCAGATAGGTTACAACGCAAACACGGGTCCATGAAAAGAAGGCAAATATGCAAACAAATAGAGCAGGATTAGGTGAATCTGGGATAAGGCGAGCCTGTATGAAATAAAATACAAACAAATTAGACACTGCCCTGGGATAATTGACTCTAACGCAGAAACCGGCTCCGATGTAATTCCGTACAATGGATGTCAGCGGTTTCTGATCGACTGCAGGGACTCCAATCGCAGCCCCTTTGTTGCCAGAACAAGACACACACACGAACACACACACAATCGTCACACACGTTTCCTAAATCTGTTACAGTACAGCACCCTCCCCACAACAATCGAACAATCGATCAGGAGATCCATGACTTTCCATGGATCTAAATGCCAGACAAAACATTGCGGGCAAAGATGTAAAAAAAATTTAAAATGAAATAAAAAACGTTAAAAAACGGCGTTTTTGTAAAACAATAAAAAAAACGTTAAAAAACATGAAGAAACGTTAGAAGACATTAAATAACATGACTTCATTAGTGAACACCAGTGAAGATGCAAACCGTAATTAGTGAATCGTCTGACTATGACATGAAACTTAATTAATTTCTCAGAGTGGGACTGAAAGTCTTAAAGACTTAAACTATGCCTTAGAAATTCTAGTAACTGTACAAGTTTATTTATGAAATAATTATATCAAATAGTGACGTAAATAATATTAGTTTCAATAATGTACGGAGGCAACATAAGGGACATCAGACAAAACTAAAATTTAATTATATAAAATAATAAATAAGAGACAACAATAAGGAAGTTTAACAAATAAAGAATCGTAAGGAAAAATAAGAAAAGTTACGAAACGTCACTTTTCGAGAAAAAATAAAAAACGTTAAACACATAATTATAAGAATTTATATAACTCATGCATACATTATTGCATAAAGAAAGCAGCACGGCCTCTGCACTGACCTCAACATTAACTGAAAGACAGAAACATGTTTTCAAAAAGCCATCGCATGTATTATCGCTATAATTTGTGTATTGACTTCTACTGGAGCTGCAGACAATTTCTCCAAATGATAGAAATTAAGAGCAGAATTTTTTCTGGAAAGCCTAGTCTTTGAATGTTCATATTATGATTGAGGGAAATGAAATCAATTAGACTGAAACACTTGGTCATATATATTATATATGCACCCCGTAAGAAAGGTAGTTTCCTCTTCTTACATCTTTTTTGTATTACAATTACTATAATTGTGGCTATGCCTGCAGCATTCACTTATAAGCAGCAGCAGCCATGCCATAACTGATGCAGTGATGCTATCATCTAATTCTATTATATATAAATATATAATTATATATATATATATATAATGAAATATATTTATTCCTTTCACAATACTATTATTAGAGTTATAATAATCGTATTGCATAATGCAGATCCTCGATGTCATAATCACGGCTCGAGGGTACGTACCAAACGTTACGTATTCTAGGCCTATTATTTGAAAGGTACATACGTATTAAAATTATTATAAGTTTATAACCGAAGAATTTATCGAATTAAATGTACTGCTACGCTACTGCAAGTACTGGTTTCAATGACACATACTGTTGACGTAGGCTATGGATCCCCGAGTAAACCCTAAATAAAATTGTTGTGTACATATGGTACATTACGTACCATATGCGTATTTTATTCTTGAAAAGTCACATGTATATGTAATTACATATTTTAACGTATTCTATTAATTTTAGGGTACGCGTACCCTCGAGCTCGGGTTGTAGCACAATGCAACTTTTCGCTTAACTGCATTACTGTTACTCCTGATTCGGTTA
>JAQFXW010000676.1:0-17422 GCA_034693945.1 Dendrobaena attemsi
TTGACAGTACAGCACGCTAACGACTAAACTGCAAACACAGTCCAGCACGCTAACCACTACACTAACCAAGCACCCCCGTATGTCTAGTGTTTATATCAGATGAATGGAATATGTCACGGCGAATGACAATGAGTGGCATCGCTGAGGGAATGGTATTCAAGTGGGAAAATTGTACTGTAGCGGTCTGTAGTAGGTAAGTGGAGCTAGATATCTGCGAGGGTCCAGATCGGCCTATATGATCAAGATGTGGCAATGTAATGGTTATGTTAAAATAATTGTAAGCCAACTTACAGCTATACCATTTAGGGAACTAACTGTAGGGAACCCATTCTAGTGGGATACTATCCCTTTTTGGTTCTCCTGTAGACTTTGAGCGATGACTTTGCTTTTGATGTAGGCTACCATTGCCTTGCCTTATTCAATAAAAAAAACCCATTGAATCCTTCATCATACCACCCGGATGGTCGATGCCAAATAAAGCCGCTATAGAAAAGTCGAATTACCTTGACCTGTCCATTACGTTTAAGCCTATTTGATATGATTTGATGCAAATAAAAAACTTTACATTTCTGACTCCAATTCGTGATTTTCGTTGGAGTTGCACAATAAATCAAATATAGACTGCGTGGCTTCTGAATTTAGCCTAGGTCGCCATTGTCTAAATTATCTCCGTTAATATTGGAAATAGCAAACGGACTCGTCTAAAAGGTTCCGTTACGATTGAACAGAATGTTATTGCTAGAGACAATTAGACTGTGCCCACTGTATTATTGGCCTAATAATGTAGCTAATTATTTGTGTTACTGATTCATTGAAATACAACCGTACGCCTACAGTTAATCGTGTACAAAAATGGCTGGCCTACTTAAGAGGCACGCTGCAGTCACTATCACTTTCGTTACCAGTATTCAAGTGATTATACTCACATGTAGAATTATTAAACTTATGAAAATATTACTACTTAAAGTTATTATTCGCACAACCGTAAAGTTAAGTAGGTTTACTGTAGGTAGCTAGGTCTTGTAAGAAAATCATAGCGAATCGTTCAATGCCAGAGGTTACTTTGACCGTGCGACGACTTTTTCCGACCGGTTTTTCCCCGCATCAGACTGTGCTAATACGCAAATAATAATAGATGAAGGGAGGTAAACGAAACGTTATGAGAACTTAAGGATCACGAAACGCATAGACTACAGCCTTTATAGCTGTGATGATCAATCGTAGACCTAACCTTTAGTTTACTTTCGTAAATCGTTCTTCTAAGGCTGACTTCAGCAAGCAACTGATCGACCATATAATGAACGATCGTTATTATTAGGCTACAATAGGCCTACATGTATTTCTAACTATGTTGCTAGTGGATTCAGATCACGCTTGAAAGTAGACGTACATGTAGGCCTAATGACTAATAAATGGTCATAAATGACTAAAAAAAGCTAATCAGTTTTTGTGTGGGTGGGAGGGGCCAGCTGGTCAGATCGGCAGAGGTGAACGTTGCATCCGGGTCGCCGAGGGGGATCGCTGGTTCTGGTAGGCTGAGTGGGCATACTTTACGTCACAGGCCTACCTATTCTTAGACGAACACCACGTAATTATGGGAAATTAATTTAACTATTACAGTAATCATAAACGACAAACTCATAAAGCTCCGCTCGATAGTTGTTCGGCGACAACTCGCCTATCGACATTTCGTTCACGACACTTCGTCTGCAGACAATTCGTCTACGATACTTCGTCTACAGACATTTCGTCTACGACACTTCGTCTACTGACATTTCGTCTACTAGGCCTACATGTAGGCCCCTATGCCGTGTCGTGTAACTTACTAGTAGTAACTTACACGATACGGCATACCGGTATGGCGAAAAAACATACCGGTATTAGAGGTAAGCAAGTCAATTAGTACTGTACATTTTATTTGAAAATTCTTACGTTTGACCGAAATATTAAGAAGAAACCTCATGGTTCTTACTTTTTTTGCTCACCCTGTATATACAGTATTAATTCGCGATACGCAGGACAATGTGTGACCTCTTGATCCAGGGTTTTCACCAAATAACTTCTTGATCTTTCCGCTGACATACACATTACACACTCTGTCCAGATTCTCAGACATGCCATGACAGAACACAAAAATGACCATTGGTCATTTAAATGCATGCCACGGCCGACTAACGCCTTTGGAAAATAGATGAATTTCACGGATCAATTGTCCATCTGGCGAATATTCGTTTAATTTGATTTTGTTATCAGACGTGAATATGACATTCGATTCCTCTGTGACAGACAAACCACGCCCATTATCGTCTACCATTTCTTTATCAATTCTCCATTTGGATAAACTCTTAAAATTTCAACTCTAAAATAATTTTACTTCTGATTATTGTTGTTTTGTGATTTCAGTTTCAGATTCAGAAATTAAAATTTCTGCAATGCAGCTGAGTGAAATTGTATGTGCTTTCTGAAAATTATTTCACAGCCACGTGTGGATATTTTGTGGAATGGCAAATGTGCCATAGGCTACTTAACATTCGCAAACAATGTAGGCAGCTTTTAGCAAGGCATCAGGTCCTTTGGCCAGAATAAGAGGTACCAAAGTTGGATCTATATGACACATTAAGCCGCTGGAAGCAGGCTTAAAATACTCGGATTTTGGTTTTGTTACGGATTCAAAACACTGATGCAGATCATAAAGGACATTGAATTTGATAGTAAGAGCTATTGCTGTGGGGTTCACCTGTATAGGCCTATGACACTCAAGTAGGGCTACGTCTAGCAGCTGTTCAACCTACCTTAACACTTTTAACAGCTGTTCTGCCTTCTCTGGAGTCTGGCTTACAGGAAATTAACTGACCATTGACCACCACGGACTTGCCTTTGGATAACCCCTCTCATTCGACCCAGAGCTTGAGAATTCCATCATTTGAATCAAATGTCTTGTACAGTAATCAGTAAGTATTCTCGACAAACTCTTACTTTAAAGAATGCCACCGAAAAATAGACATAGGCCTACAATATAAGTAGGCTCTATAGGGATGCTATTGACACTATGTTTAAAAACGAAGACCAAAGATCGTAGGGGAGACTGGGGCATGAGCAGATTTTCAGAAAACATCTGTTCTATTAGTAACGACAAAACCAAACACAACTTTAAGTAGAATATTTGATTTGACTTGATCTTGGCTTCTAACAAATACAGTAAACATCCCGGGTAAAGCAACAGTACTATAAATGAATGAAATCTTATAAAATTGCCTACACTCGAACCTGATCATGGTGCCCCATAGTAGGGGCACCATGATCAATGGAGTGGGGAACGATGATCATATTTATTCAGTTGTCAATTGACGTCAGTTCCAAGTTAAATAGTCTACTTAAGATGGATAGGTGGTTTTATCATACATAAACTGATCATACAGAATTATAAGACTTTCTGAATGGTTCATAGACTGAGCGATCCAATGGCTGTACATGTAGCTTGGGAGTACGCTGAACTTCGAACTGAATCATCGTGTTCGTCGGTTGTGATTAGTGTACCTTGCACCGACGTCTATATTATTTAGCGCAATATTGAAATGTATTATTGAACCTGTTGTCTGGCAATAGAAATTATCTCATAGTCCGTTGTTTCTCTGCAGCGTTAAGGCCATTCGTCCGTTATTTCTGATTGCTCTGACTTTTTAATTATTGTTATTATTTTCAATATTTTTATCAGCGTCATCGTCATCAGCGTCATCATCATGATCATGATCAATTTGATCATCATCAGCAGCAGCAGCAGCATAATCATCATCATCATCATCATCATCATCATCATCATCATCATCATTTTATTCGCTATAATCATCATCATCATTTTCACCATCATACTCATAGTGGGACGTGGTATTATAGTGGTGAAGGTCCCCGCCTTGCAACCGAAGGGTTGCAGGTTCGAATCACACCCGTCGCGTAAGGACCTCGAGCAAGTCCTTCACTCACAATTGCTCGCGGCGCTTCGGCGTTTAAACTCCGACACACCTCCGCGCTGTAGTCGGGACCCCATCTGAATAGGAGACTTGAAGGGGCGATAAAGGAATGTATGAATAAATAAAAAAAAGTCATCATCATCTTCATCATCATTCTCATATATCAAAATAAAACCTTCGTTGTTTACGAATAAGCCTAAGCGTCTTAACGGATTTCATACAAATTAATTTTCGATGCAATTTAATGGATTTTCAGTTCAGTGTGTGGGCATTATGTTATTCGTTGATTTAGTTCTATGGGCTTATGCAATTCCTTTAAAGAGGATCTTACCCTATACATTGATCTAATAATCTTGTGTGGAGCCATACAGTTTTCGTGTTTCTTACTCTTCTGCACCTTCGATGTCAGCTTAAATATTTGATCTTAATTAACGAAAGTAGCTGATAGTAGATTATGAACTTGCGCAGACTAAAACAATGACTATATAAGTAGGCGTATAACAGTTACATATACGTAAGGATGTATAAACTAGGTCTATTAATGAATCATAATATTGTTACGATTTAATGATTCAACCAAAGATATTAGCCTAGAGTCGCAGACTAAGCTTACTCTAATATCTGTGGCTCAACTATAAAGATATGTGACAATGAAGCTGGAAAGAAATATCGGAATAAAGGAAATAGGAAATATTAGAAAAAATGAAAGATATTATAAACGTCTAGTTACAGAAAACTTCTTTAAGTGGCGTTCTTGCCACGCAAAATCGATTGGCGTGCCAGGTTGGGCACGCGTGCCATAGGTTCGCCATCTCTGATGTATGTCGGCCTATATATGCTAATATATTGTTGTAGGCATATATGCATGCTTGCACGTGGGTTCTTTATATATTTCAAATACCTGCGTATATTTGAGTTCTTTGTATATTTAAATGCCTAGGTATAAGTCCAGGTGTGCAATGCATGCACAACGCACGTAGTGCATAATTTTTAGCCTATATTTGATAGTAATTTGAAAGAAATACACATGGTATATTTATGATCCATTTTATTGCAATTAAGACTAACAATAAATTAGTATCATTATGATACAAGACAGTCATGATAAACATGCTGCTAAAAAGTGTAAAGTTAATGATTGTTCATTCATGCAATCCAGAACCAGTAAGACACATAAAGCTACCAACACCTACATGTAGACACAATAATAATTATATATTGATAATCTAAGATGACTCAAACTTTAAGTAAAGTAAGCGAAGTTAGGAAACAAGTTGGAGGTCGTTGATTCCACCAGTAGAACCTACAGTCTGAAGCAAGGAAGAGGAGAGCGTCAAAGGCTGCAATTGCCTTCTAGATAGAAGGCAATTGCATAGATGACCAAAGGGTTAAGTAATCTCTTAAGCCAACCAGTGGTACAATAGCTTCCAAAGAGGAGACAAAGAAGAAGAGACTGAGTGGAATGACCCAGATTGACACGAAGGTCGCTTATTGGAGTCGAAGTAATTGACTTGTTGAAAAACAACTAATATTCTTCAGCAATCTTATACAGAAAAGTCACAATGATAAAATATGTCGCTTTTGAAGACTCATAAATTCTCACAGCGAAAGAGAAGTATTGCAGAGGACAGTGAAGAACGATAGAGTAATGTTGATCGAATCCGATAGCGCTAGAATAAACTCATAGCCTACATAGACCTATATGCAATTCTGGAACAATTAAATCCATTAAACCAGAAACAGGATTTAACACCTTTAGGGTCTATCTTATTGCCAAAATCAGTGCAATGCAAGATACACCATCACTTGTTTACTAAATGCATGGCTTAGAAATACGTGCACATTGGATGCCAGTAGGCCTAAATCACATAAAAAAACAGAATAGTGAATCAAACTCAGTTAGTGCGCTATTTAATTACAGAACTTTTAAATCTGTCATTATTATTATCCACGAGGTTTTAATTTAAAATGTAACTTTCTAACAAGACAGAACCGTGTTATTAAGATGTTGTAAAATTGCAAATAAATTTTACAAAATTTGTTTTGTAGCGAGTTTTTTATAGTTTGAGTAATTAGCGTTTAGGCTCTAGTCAAATCTGACCACTTACCTCGCAGTCAAATTAGGTCTAAGCTTATTATTAAATTTAAAAAATGCAAAATATATAATTAATAAAATTAAGAACATTTTAAAACAAGATTTAAGGCTCCTGGACAATTCAAAGCGGTCCAAATACAATCATTATGATGCATAAAAACATTATATCAAAATTTATTTAATTATAAGATATATAATTATTTAAAATAAATTATATTAATTTAGACAAAGTTTTAAATGACTTCTTAATTGGATCACATGAACATCTGAAATTCTTTCTATAATTCAATCAGTAGCTCATGTCATCGTTAAAAGGTTTTTGAAATTCTAGAATTGGGAAATATTTCTTATAATTATCATTATTTTTACCATCAGCGATATATTTTCTGAATAGTCTAATATAAATTAGGCAAACTAAGTAGGCTAAATGAAATCAATGTCCATTCAGTATAACATAATAATACGGGCAAAATTGTAAGATGTCAAGAATTACCAAAGCCAGAAATGATTAGAAATGAAAGAATACCGTGCAATAGAATAAAACCATAAATTATCTAAGAAGTCTGAATCATTCGAAGCATAAATGTCCTTGAACCAACACCCGAGCGATTGAGTTCGCCATCTTCAATTATAACCGCCATGATAAAATCTAGCCACTCCATTGTCTGGCATGCGGAGTAGTGGGAATTTCCATGTCGTTGCAGTTTTCGTCGTTGCAGGTCATCGCACACGAGTCCACAGCTCCTTGGCCGATGTTATTTTTACATCCGTTCACTACTTTATTCATGCACAATCTTTTTTCGCCAGATATTGACCAACTCACGCCTTTCGGAACTGCAGACCAAACACCAGCAGGGTTGTTAACAAAACTGGAAAATGCATTCGTAATACCATTAGGGGCTACCGGTACCAATTGTAAACAGTATTACATTAGTCTACTAGCCTAATACTTTCAAAAAATACCTTCGATACGGAGTCGACCATTATATAAGTCAACAATATCGGGAGGGAAGGATTTGGAGAAGTTTGACAGGTGTTGACATGGAGTTTGAACAATGTTGCCGTCAACAATTTAAAAATCAAATGTTTTTATATTTGCAATTTCGATGTAATACAAACAGACTTGTGCGTCACAAGTCGTGTTGAAGAAGCAAATTGGGGTTTTCACATTATATCTACTAGTGGTGTCTGTGAATGTTCGACAATTGTTGACAGAGAAGCAAAGAAAACGCCTATAATTGTTGACGTAATTAATGGACGCTCCCTAAGTAAGTTTATGTTTGTTGACATAAACTCACAAACAGGATCAAGCGGCATGATAATTGAAGCGTATAGCATTGCCCCACATAATTATTATAGATCAGATAGGGTGTACAGGTTGCACAGGGGCTTCTATCCCTATACCCAGCGGGCCCAAGTGCGCCCAGTGGAAAACAGTGGGGGGAGATTTCATAAGGATAAGGATAGAAGAATATTGTTGAGGGGGGTCACTGGAAAGTCATGAGTTTTTGAGCCCGGCTGCTAGGGGGGATAGAAGCCCCTGATGTTGCACGCTGAAGGGGTTATATTGCAATACATCATTTGGTAAATGCACGCTGTTTGCTATGTATGGTATGTAAAGTAGAAATACAGTAGGCTCGGGCCCAGCGACCTGGAAGCAGTCCAACTGCCAAAAACATGTCCACTTCCGAAGTCCGTCGACAGACACTAATTTGTCATTATATTATAGCCTAATATTCAGAACATTTCCTATCATTTCTGTGTTGACAGAATACTACAGTTTCTTTCGCTCGCATCATAACTCTGCCACTGCTTGTCAATATTATAGCCAAAAGTGACTGATCGCCTAACGCAAGCAAGCAAAGAAAGCAACAATTTCTATTTGACTCAGTGCCATTTCAAAGCCGAGGAACGCGAGGTACGTGCCTAGTGCCAAGCGCAACAGAGGGCTCGCGACGGCCGCAACAAGTAAAAAATGTAGCGGTAGGGGAATGGAGGAAAATTTCAGGCCGGGCAATTCACATCTATAGCAGGCCATATAAAGTTGAGTTCATAGAGGCAGAGGAGCAACCACGACTCGATAATTTGGAGACCTCTTTCTGTCTCTCTGTGTCTTTCTGTGGCTCTCTCTGTCTGCCTCTGTCTGTCTGTCTGTCACTGTCTCTGACTCTGTCTGTCTCCCTCACTCTCTTTGTCTCTCTCTGTGTCTCTATCTATCTCTGTCTCTTTGTCTCTGTCTATCTCTGTCTGTCTCTGTCTGTCTCTCTGTCTCTGCCTCTGTGTCTGCCTCTGCCTCTGTCTGTCTGTCTCTCTGTTTGTCTCTGTGACTGTCTATCTGTCTGTCTGTCACTGTCTGTCTGTATTTCTCTGACTCTCTCTAACTCTGTCTGTCTGTCTGTCTTTCTTTAACTCTCTCTAACTCTGTCTGTCTGTCTGTCTGTCCGTCTGTCTCTGTCTGTCTGTCTCTCTCTTTCTCTTTCTGTCTCTCTCAGTCAAATGCCCTAGAAACCTGCTCACCATACACGTCTTAGCCTATTTAAAAGGCATCTTTATTCGTGTAGGCCTAATTTTTTAAATTAAGATAATTTTTAATTTAAATTGTAGGACTTCTTTGTGGACCACTAAGCACATCGCCGCAGACCAGAGGTTGAGAACCGCTGTACTAAATTACCGATAGAATAGGAACCCTCTGAAAGTTCGGGCTAAATGGGTGCAATACCACCTCATTCCGTAACCAGGAAGGCCCGTAAGGACTTCGAGCAAGTCCTTTACTCAAAATTTTCTGTAGGTGGACACCGGGTACAGGAATGAGAGAAATGGACAGCATACTATCACGCCACAATCAGATCGTCAATTCGTTTTCAATAGGGCCTTTTTACAACTGCACTATCCTAGCCCCTAACGACTAGGGAGGTGAGGTGGCTGAGGGAGCGTAGTAGGCTCCCCCACCCGAGAAGCCAAAACAAATGTTGACAATTTTATGCGAAATGGGGTACATTCTGGACTTTCATTTGCTACCAATTTGTCAGTGTTGATAGCGACCTTCCGACTATATCTGGGATTAAAACTGTCCCAAATGTTTCCACCATAGTGCTGCAAATCCTCTTTAGCGATCATATCGACGTAACAGGGTCTGGGACAGATCCCCAGAAGCCAACGATATTTTGATAATTTTGTGCCAAATGGAGTACATTCTGGGCTCTTATTTACTTTCAATTTGTCAATTTGTCAATGTTGATTTGGACCCTCCGACTATTATTGATTTAAAATAATGGTACAGTTACTGCATTAGTGCTGCACATCATTTTAAGTGATATTGATCTAGCGGGGTCTGGAGCAAGGCCTTAAAAGCCAACGAAATTTTGATAATCTGATGCCAACTTAACAACATTCTGGACTATAATTCAGTTATAATTTTTTAATGTTTATTTTGACTCTCCCCCTGTAACTGGGGTTAAAGGGTGCATCCAACGGAGTCTGGGTGGAACACCAGAAGCCAGCGGAATTTTGAGTTTGATGCCAATTGAAGTACATTTTTTGTCCTTTCTTTTACTATTCTCCAACTGCACAAAAAAGCTTTCACAACGCACAAATTTATTTAGAACTGCACAATGTGCTTACTTGTGTAATTAATTTCAGGACCGGTGCTGCAGCACCCTTAACACTCCACCGGTCCGCCTATTACGAAAGTACACATGATAATTGCGAATACATATAGGTACTCTAGCAGCAATTCAAACGTCGACATTCCTCCAATAGTCGTCGATGCCTAAAGAATATTCATGTTCCTGGGGAACATCAGAACTAAGTTTGTTGTTTATCTACCGACGTCGACGCAGCGCGCATACACATAACAAATATTCAGTAGGCATGGAGGCTATTGAAGAAATGGCGACGTTTGATTGCTGCTAGAGTCCCTATTGCCAATAATCACGTGTATTTTCGTAATATGCCACCTGTCCACTAGGCCGTTTCACCATCAATGGGGGAAAAATTATTTTTTGATTTCATTTTGGGCTAGATTCCAGTTTTGTGACACTTGTGGTCAGAAATATTTGTGCAAAATCATAGGCTTATATAATGAGTTTTAGTGACAGCTCAAGACAAGCAAAGTTTTACATCACGTCGAAAATGGCATTTTTAGTATAAAATAACAGCTTTATGACATTTGTCAAAATATTTGTTTACAGAAGTTTTTAGCTCATCATGTCACACATTGTTCAGTGTATACTCTAATATATAACGGTGCACAATTATCCTAGTCAGCTCTCTAGTGCCTTTTCAGTGGAACATCATGAGATGTGTATTATTCGACTATATGAAACACTAGCTGTTGCTGAGCCTCGCCCCTAGAATGAGAGAACTAATGAAGGTTGTTGTAAGCTTGACAGAACATTCCGCAGTCATCGATGACCTTCATGAATACCATCTTCCGCTCCACATTGAATTACACAGGACGCAGAGGCAATATACATTCTAGCAACACCATCCGTATTGGATCAGCAGTACGAGAGATGAACAGATTTAAAAATCGTTCTAGACAAAAAGTCTTTTCTTTAATTCTGCAATTGATTTTGCATCAATCTTTCTTACATATTTTAATTGCTTGTCTCTGCAGTGCAGCAATCATTCGCCTCTTTCTTACTATTCCAGACACGATAAGAATACAGTGCAAGACCAATGAAATCATCACTTTTAAAATGCCAAACATGCCTTCTCATTTTCTTCAGTTGGCTATTGACCTTGTCTTTGAATGACTATAAGCTTTGAGGTGGCAGAGGTCAACTACATGTATAACTTGTAAAAAGATGCATTTGAACAGTTTAGAAGTAGTCTACGTACCAAGCCCAAATGTTGATGGTTATGGTGAAGAGAGAGATGCATTGTATAGCAATCAGTTCTTGTGCCGTCAGTTTGAATTGTTCACAAGACAAGTAAGGTGGTTACTTAATTCCTTGTATCATCCATCTGGCACAGTGATAGGTTTCTAGACCTGGTGGACTTAAATGAACCTGACCATAATCACTCAAAACAGTGGCAGTTGCACCCAATCTGATGGTACAATGCAAATCCTGACATGGTTACAGATCTCGGCTCATTTAATTCTGAAAGATTGCAATATTTTCCTCCTTTTTTCTGGTCAAGACACCCATAGTCACATACTCATCAATTGTGAGATAAAATTTGGCTCCAGTGGCTGGATTTATATCTGGCAGTGTCAATAACATTTCGCCCTTCTTTGAATCCATTTAACACTGCAATCTTTGGTCTCAAAGACTTTAAATAATGGTTGAATGCTGCTACTGAAATAAATTATACGAAGTTCACAGGAGAAGGAGGCTTTTGTCAGATGCCTTCTGAATCACCATAATAGCACCTAGATATGGTAAAATAAATGTTTGAACTGGTAGTGTCAAAACAAAGACCTGCAAGCAGTCTGGTACATCTTTTCTCTAAGCAGTAGTATACTGAAACGGCAGTATAGACATCTTTGAAAAGGTTAAGTAAAATCTTCTCTAGTCTTGTTAATTCTGGAATCCACCAGTGGTCCAGTACTCACTAGTAATGGGAGTTTAGGAATCCAATTCATTTTTATTCACTGTTGATATTACAATTAACATCCCGTCAACCAGTGTCAGTAGTACATTGTTAGTTAAAATAAGCTCTCAGTGGTAATTTTAGCATAAAGTGCTAACTATTGATTTGCAGTAGTTATGGATTCTTAACTGTTGTGTGCCATTGTGGTTGTATTCTTCTTTAGATAGAAATAGTTGATCGTTAAAGACCGCAGTGTCAACATTAACAGCTCTCACGGCATTTCATTTCATTATGTAGTTTTTGTGCAATCAAGTTTTTACACAAAGAGTATTATTAATAGTAAAATTAATATGAAGCTATGAATATTAGAAATTTACAGATATCACATTACAAATGCTGAGCTGATGCTCTTAAATTACCAGAACAACATTGTGTTACTATTTTTCAATGGAATTCCATTACCTTTTATTGTTATTCCAACTTGAGTCACCCAATAAAGATATTGATAATTTAATCCTTAATTAAATATTCTTTGAATAACAATGCTAAATGTGTGTCTTTAATGCTAGTAAGCAAGGAAAAGATTATTGAAGGTCCGGCTGTCTAATAAATGCTCATTACACAAATAATTTGTTTTTAGGTACACCAGTTTAGATAAATTCACAAACTGATTTCAGAACCCTCTTGAGCTGTCACTAAACAATGGAATAATCTCATGAAAATTTTAGGAATTCTTTACTATACCAGACCTCATCATTTAAAACCCTAGCCATATGAGTTTTACAATTATTTTTTCTGAAACACTCTCCTGTCCACGCGTAATCTCAGTTGAGAAGAATTTGACCCAGTAATGCGCTGCTACGTTTGTAAGGCTAACAAGAGCACAGACCAATATAAGTTTGTACATTTGTAGTGATTTCCTTGATAGGCCTACTTTGTAAATCGGGAGTGTAGGTAGCGATTACTCCACATTCCAAAGACGTTTGTCCACATAACACTTTGGTAGGATTATTGCAGGCGACGCCTTCGCACGACCAACACTCGAGACCTTCAAATCAATCAAATAAACGATACAATAACAATAATAATTTATTATTACTATTATTACAGACGTTTATATAGCGCCCCTTCAAGGAAATCTACTCAGAAGCGCTCATGGCCCAACCTTAACTGAATAAGAAAGTTTTGAGGCGATGTGAAAACTGGTGTGCGATGGTTACTTTGAACTAAGCGGAGTGCGATAAGTCATAGGACTAGCAACTGAAAAAGACCGATGCTGCCTAATAACAGTCCCAGAATGGGGAACCAGAAGTTCAGCTTATAAATCTACGCAGCACACCACACGTATAGCAGCAGAGTTCCCGCAGATAGGGGGAGTCAGACCTTCAAAGCAGCGCCAAACCAACACCGAAACTCTGTATGCATTGGGTCTTAGTCGGGTTTAAGCGCAAGCGATATGATAACATCCAGGCCTCCAATATTTCCATGGCCCAACCGATTTTTCGGACTGCAGCAACTGCTGCTGTTATTGGGTTATGAACATTAGGCAGGAGGTCATCAGCATAAGACTGGCTTAAGATGGCACTGGCCTCTGAGAGAGGTGCAACATCAGCAGTGTAGATAATAATTATAAACACGGGACAAAACCCTGAGACAAAGCAAATGGGGTAAGAGATCAAGACGACCGAGCAAAACTACAAGACAAAGTAGGCACTGTATAAAAATCGACTCTGAAGATACGAGGTAAGCCAGCTTTAAAAGTTTCCAGATATTCCAAAAGATATGGAAAGACGCTTTAGGGGGGGATATCGTGGTCCACTGTGTCGAATGCAACGCTCACATCGAACAGTGCCAGAAGGGTTACCTAGGATTTTCGAAAAGCATCGTAAAATATCTTAAAGAAGGTGAAGAATCCGGGTTTCTGTGGACTGACCTTTACGGAGGCCTGACTAAAAATATGGAAGGAGACCATTTTTATCCAGGGAATGAGTGAGCGCAGTAGCTACAACCTTCGCAAGATTTATAGAGACGATACGTTTATAATTGTAGACAATGCCAATGGATTACATCTGTACCTGCTAACTAAATACCAGATATAGATGAACAGAAGTAGGCCTATATAGGGAAAACGTTTCAAAGGAGTTGAGAATCAAAAGCTTTAATAGCATCTGTTACATTAAAAAAGAGTTAAATTTAGGATGCCGACAGACCGGAAATAATTAGGACAAGTACAGTATAGCTGCACTGCTGAAGACTAGTCATGAATGATAGTAATCAGACTAAATAGCCGCCTGTTTCCGTTATAAGAACAGAATATCTTTCTTCCCACGTCGACAACAATTCGTCACGTTGCTCTCATTGACTCACCAGTTATAGATCTTGGAGTGAAAGGAGACGTAGCGTTGTTGCAGTTGTCATCGTCACAATTTGACGAACAGATGGTACTCCCAAGTTCTCTTGTACGCTGGATTGGAGCATTTGTCCGGCATCCTCTACTTATCTTCTCTGTTACCAAAGTAGCACCTGCACATTGCACAATAATTTATTTATTCACCCATTGCTATACCGCCCCCGTCGTTTCGACTACTACGATGTATGTGTGTAATTCTATATCACCTCTTACAGTCCACTACTATTCAGAGGCGGCCCCGACTACAGCCCGAAGGTGTGTCGGAGTTTTACACGCCGAAGCGCTTGAGAAATTGTGAGTGAAGGACCTGCTACAGGTCTTTACTTGGTGGGTGGGATTCAAACCGACAACCCTTGGGTTGGAAGGCGGAGACCTTCAAGACTATACCACCACGCGACGACGTGCGTCGGAGTTTATCAGTAATCAGAGACACGTCGAAGCACCACGAGCAGTAATCAGAGACGTAGCTAGTCTATTTTTATGCCTGGGGGCAAACTATGAAATGTGAGACATCAATTTTCAAAGAGAGTTTATGACCAAAATTACGCAATTTCATATTTACATGTGTATGAATAGACATGCCGAAATTGAGTAATTTTGTCATCAAATTTTGGTCATCTACTGTTTAGACATACATATTATATGTCTACCCATTCTATGTAGTCCTATTATTCCGGCAGAAAACAATGTTGTCACAAAATGTCATTTTAATTATTGTCGTCAATTAAGCAGGGAATCAAGTATTCTGCAAGTCCTAAGAATCAATTTTCTCGGCTTTGTAAGCTGTGGACATAACACTATTATAATCCTATAGCCAACCAGTGCAAACAACAGAATGTGAGTTCTAAGAAATTCACATCATTAGAATTTCAGAGGGTCGGCTATAGTTTATGATTTGCCTTGCTATGTAGCAGCAATCTCAAGGGGAAGAGAACGAATTTATCCAAGCCTGAAGGAGAGAGCGTACCCTCCGCCACTTTTGCATAAGAATTAAATGGGGCTAGGGGGTGCTTCCTGTAGATTCTGGTCTATCTTATTTCAATCAGATCGAGCAGTAAGATATGCTTGTAGATATGCATGTAGATATGCACTGGTTATCTTGGTGGTAGGTGTTGCATGTGTAAAGTCTCTATGCTTAGTCAGCCAACAGTACTGTTTGGTGTTTAGGGCTATGGTGTTACCACATTAAGATAATAATGATGATACTAATCTCACTAATGAAACGCGGTTTATTTTTACCATTGGTTTCGTTGAATTCTACTTCATATCCGCAAGTGGCATAGTCCGCAGAACACTGCACTGAATTCTTTGGACCGGTGAAGCAACCGGGTCCATCGATATCGCTGCTGCACTGCCAGCACTGTAGACCTTCGACTATAATCAAACAATAATAGAGGAGATTTGCGACACAAATAATTTATGGTAATTTTACAATAATTAAGCTCTAAGTAGGCCTGTTAAACACGATTAAGCTCATCATACAATTTCGAGCGTATTTTCACACTCCTAATTTTGTTTACCGTTATCCTCGTTTCTCAGTCTTGAAGAGTCTTCGTCCTTTTCTACTAACTCTATCATTCACAGGAATCAATTTAGCACTTTTACATTTAATTCCAGCTTCTGCTCCACTGACAATGTTTTCACTCGTCATCAAACTTCTTGTCCTATTGCCAACATATTCTTTGTTCATTCCACATTGGTTTCACTGACAATATTTTCATCACACTTTCTCCTCACCTGTTATGCGTGTAAGGTGGGTGATGCAAATAAGATCTGGAAGATAATCAGGCCCAAGGCTTATATCTGTGAATCTAGCCGTCAGATCATGAGATGTCGCTTGAATTATGTTTAACTAGTCGGCCTTGACCTATGAAGTTAATAATTTGCGAAATATACGCTTTTTTAGCGACATAGTATGATATTTGGAAAATAATGACTATTGGTATTAGGCCTACTACACAAAAATCGTATTTCCGCTAAGAAAGTTTCCAAATATTGAACTATATGTTGTGCCATGTAAGTGATGGAAATAAGGCCCTTTTATGGTAATAAGGCCTTATGGTTTTGCATTGTGGTCAGGCAGGATAAATTATTATCCCACTATAGGGGATTAAATTATAAATTATTATCCCACTATCTCAGCTGATTGTGTTGACAATGCGGACAGGGATCACAATGATGAATCAGTGTTAGAATACGTTTTGAGGCATTTATTTGTCTATTTATTTATTTATTTTATTTACACATTTCTACACCGCCCCTTCAAGTCAACTACTACTCAGAAGCGTTATATCATCTTTTACTCTGGATTTATCACTCAATTACTGTTGACCTAAGTTTATTTTACTCCTACTTATAATATTTGTTCATAATATGGTGATTCAGATTGCAAAAACAAAAGTTTCAGCAACGATATCAAGTGGTTTACCAGGTGGGTCTTATTAATGTTGATTTAAGGCAAGAAGTGATGAAAGAGCAGGTTGATCCGGATGAAAATGCCGATTTTAAAGGTCGAACTACCTCATTGCCAGTTGAGCCCGTAAACAGGAACGTCTGCATCCTATATGCTAGACTAACAAATACCATCTGGCCAATATGCGTCTGCTTGCTGCTTGCGTTGGAGATAAACGGTTAGCTCTATAATATTATGTGTAGAGCTGCATTTCTTAACCATTTTGAACACACGACACACCTGCAGTTCGAGAAATCGGTGGGGCCATGGAAACTATCGAGGTATGGATTTAGTCTAATCGCTTTCGCCTAAACCCGACCAAGACCCAATACATCCGGTTTGGCACACACCACCAGCTGGCAAAAATTAATATGGAATCCTTAGAATAGAATTCCAGTGGGTTTCCTTCTCATCTTATGTGCGAGACCCTAGAGACCAAAAAGTGTCATATACCAGGCACAAAACTTGCTTTTCCGTGACTATACATGTATATACTATACCAGCTCAGGGCAGTGTCACGTTCACTCACCTCTAGTGCTGCCTCTACCCTTGTCCGTTCTTTTGTACAGTAGTGTCACGTCTTAACTATTGAACTACCATCTACCAATACCATACGCCCGGATCGGTTGCCTCGACCGGGTTCTGATTGACCACATTCCACAAATATGGTCATGTCTCTGAATATAATTATCAGGGACGTACTACACTGACTCCCATCCTCGCAGCGGACTGCCTACATGGTTTTGGAGTTGGTCTGGCGATGCTTTGAGAGTATGGCTCCCACCTATCTCCAGGAATTCTGTCGCCCTACCTTGGGGGTACTGCGTCGGTCCACCCTCCGCTCTGCAGATCAAGCTGATAGTTCCCCACTCTAGGACTGTTATTAGGCAGCAGCAGACTAAGAACAACCTGCCTGTGTTACTCCGTTTGATTCCAAGGACCCATCACACAACGTGTTT
>JAQFXW010000677.1:0-17416 GCA_034693945.1 Dendrobaena attemsi
GCTGCCCAATGGCAAATAATATCAGTTGCGGTCACAACAGGATAGCCCAGAAGGGATCGATGATCCCGCTAGATAGGTCAACCCAGAGTGGAAAGCATTGAGAAAATAAGCAGCAGGCTAGTTATGATTAGCAATTGCGAAGAATGCAACAAGTCAACTTAAATATTACATGTTAAGCTACGACCTTAACTAAAAAAAAGAAGAGCATGCAGAGTGCGAAACCCAAGCAATTAGGAAGCATTCACAAGATAATTGTATAGCGCATTTTTAAATTAGATGAAATTCGGAAGTTGTTTTATTTCCTCGGGCAGTCCATTCCACAGAGCAACTCCAGTGGTCCTAATTGCAAACGCACGAATATTGGTGTGGGCAAAGGATTTGTGAAGCACTTTAGAACCCCGTGTTCCGTAGTTGTTTATCAGAATATTGCATGGATCTATGAATAATTAATAGATGGCAATTGCTCTTTTGCTGGATCTATTTTGTGAATCATGCAAGACTGTGTTGTTGGCACCTAAAATATTCTGAGAAACAAACTCAGTTTGTTAATCTGTATTACGCTCTGTTTGAGCTGTTGATTTCCACCAAAAAGCGAAATATAGAAAATGCCATTGTGTTCTCATCTTTGTCTCGTTCTGACTTTGGCCATGACAGATACACCAAGGTTACTCACTATTGGTGACACTGCTTCTAAAGTTTAAGTAACAAATTTCAAATAGGTTATTATTACATTTAAACTCAATTTCTTGGTCTTATGTCTAAAAATATATATCTCATATATGCAAATGAGGAAAACCAAAGTATTAGCAATTCAACTTACCACAAAATGTCTTACCTCAAAGCTGATTACATATTTATATCAAATAAGTTTTGTCATAATTCAAATAACTCAAGTGCTATCATGTTCAATTGTTCTAAATCACAATCCTGGCACACCTGCAATAGCACACCTGTGATCTATGCCTTTCTTCAGTTTGGTTACGCCTCTGTTGCCAACAAGTTCACTCACAACTTAACCGTTGTAATTTAGCTATTGCATTCAGACCCACACATGATCGTTTACTTAAGAAAAATTGGTATTTGATAACTTAGATGTGATATATATCTCCAGCCTTTGTTCAAGTTTTAGCTATACCAAACAATTGAAAAATCCAAGTGACCTTGAAAAAATAAGCAACCTTTAAATGTCTATCTTATCTAGCCTTATGGCCAGCTATAAATAGGGCATAACCAAAATCCGGATCGGCAAACCAGATTTGTCCAATTACGACTATCCGAAAAATATCTAGCCTATTGATTAGAAAAAGTTTGTAATCGTTTTATACATGCATGTACACTAGACATACACAAATAAAGGCTACTTACTTGCAAGCTACCACTTTTTATGATTGATGGTTTTGCAATGGAACAATAACAGCTGATTGGTTACTTTTTAAAGATTTTAAATCTGTATAGTTCGATCAATACAATGGCCTTGCAATTTATGTCCATCTATTTGATCAGCCTATTATGCAGCAGTCAGTTACAGTTCAATTATAGGCCAGTTGCTTCAATTACCAAATCTATTGTAGCTAAAAGTGGTCATCAAGTGCCTTATTTAGGCAGCCTATTCAAACCCTAAAGGTTGGACCAGCAAAGCCTCACAGTAAGCAACTATCTTAGTTCAAACAGGTGTACACTTCATTGTGTGCAGAGGGCTACAGACTGGCTGAACCCCTCTGCAAATAAGTGTTTCCCCCAACAGCTAACTTGCATCTGACCTTGGTCAGCAGTTTGATTTACCCAGAGATGGACTGATGAGTCTCTGTTCAGATTTGAATGAAACCCATTCTAGGCTAATTCCCACAGATGCTGGACAATGCAGACTCTGTTGGACAATGCAGACTTACATCCTCAGGAATGATTTGCCAAAGGCATGGAGAACTGAAGGGGTGCCTTGTCTTTCCCTTTGCTCCCATCTTAGATTTATGATGGCATCCCAGACCACATAAGCTCACGATGGGCTGATATAATGTGGTGACCTGTTGAAATATGTTATCCTCTGCTCCACAAGCAGTCTTGGATCCCCACTGTTTTCACTACAAGACTCAGCTTTTCCAGTAACAACCAACTAACTGCCAGTTGTAGACAGTTGTTAATTAAACACTGTGTTATCTCATGTTCAAAACCTCAGGCTTCTTCTGTTGAGTTTCTGGCACTGATTTATCTGCCCAGCTGCAGCCGTTTGAACAGTATTACATCTGATCTACCATAATGTACCTATGTAAATAATGATCTACTATAATGTGCTTGTAATGTATAGATACTGTATTATAATCCAGAATCGGATCTGGTATCAGCAAATAATGGCCCTCATTATCCGGAATCGGCAAGAAAAGTAAAATCGGCTATGCACCACAGCCTAAATATATATATACTCAAGTAGTTTTTTTCTCTTCTCACTTAAATTGACTTCAAGAAGGCCACCAGTAAGTCCTTGCCTGAAGACAGCAGATGGCTAGGATAGCAGAGTAGACGCTAAGGTCCTCTGTGTGTATTTGTGTGAAAAGACAGCTTGTCGTAACACTTTAAGTACACATCAATAGTATAGAATAATATAGAACATTTGTATTCAGACAGAATGACTCAAGAAGAAGATCTTACAAGCATACGTAAGATCAGCAAGTCTAAATCAGAATGCACTTCTATGTGGTATTTCCATTCAAACACCCATTGACAACAGTTAACATTTAATATTTACAGCTTTGTGAATGAATTATTCATTTGGCCGATGTGATCAATGCCTGCCGCCAAATGCCCAGAATGCAAGTAAGATACCCTCATGACTCTTGCACATAATTATAGATTGAAAGTGCAAACGAAATGAACCTGAAACAAAAGCTCATTATACAGTACAGCATTCCGATCGAAACAGCTGGAAAAATAAAAGCAAAACGAAAACCAAACCAATGTACTGTAATGCTGAAGGTCATGGCAGAAATCACTCTGCATAATTTCACAGATGCCATGAAACAATCTTCTTGTGACTTTCTGTCTGTCAACAACGTCAGACTGTTTTCTTAAAACATCAACGAACGAAGTGTTTAATTCCAAATCAGCCTTACACTTTTACGTTATTTTCAAGATCACACCTAGCAAACCCATCCCATTCTAAAATCCAGATCATTTCTTCAGAAAGGCAGGAAAGGGTGACACTATTCCTTCAACCTAGGGTTACAGTTTGCCATTCAACCTACAAAACTACCAGTCCAAGTTTGATCAATGACCAAGCCCAGCCAGTACTGGAACACAACTCAATTGCCTATTTTAACAGTCACATGATCTCACAATCACCAACCTTTAATATCCTTCTGGAAGTTCTGGTTGTCCTCTCAATCTCTAAAACACCTTAATTTCACAACAAACATTGTCCTTAGGTGTGTATCTAAACACTTATATAGCTCCTTTCACACATTAAATATATTCACCTGATATTAACGTTCTTATGCCTATAACTTTACTTCATGATGTTCTGAAGAGAAAAGGCTACATCTATCATTTTAATTTCAGAGATGTTTTATGTTTAGCGTTCTACTCATTTTAAAATTTATATCATAAGACTGTTATTCGCGAAATCAATTCAAATAAACTCACTAATTCAACTGCTGTAGCTGAATGAATTCTTGACAGCCAGAGACCCTTCTGATTCTGGTTGCTCTTCTCTGAATGCTTTTGTTGGCACATGCCCTTACAAATCTTAATTAGGCCTACCTCCAACCTACTCTAATAGATGGCCCAGCAGTTGACTCCTTTTGATCTACAGCTCTGCATCCCAGCTAATCATGAAGGTCAGTCTGACAAGCCACACTGTCACAAATTCAACACAAATTCAATGCACGCCAACCGCTCTGTCACCTTTCAAGCCACAAAACAAGCTCTGCTAAATTCTAATTGCTTTGTATTTCATTCATGCAGTCTGGGTCATGAGCCATGAGCCAGCAACAAGTATACACCTCATGGGAGCTAATGAATGGCTGTGCTATGCTAATCATGCCAATGATAGCAGCCTGCATAGTACTATACATTGCAAAAATATTGCACAGTGCTGCAATAACCAAATATGGAAATTTCCATACATAGCACCACACAGATGATAAAACGTTTGCGGAAGCGTACCCACTGAAAGTCAACTGAAAGTCAAGTTTCCATTGAAACCCAAATTGAATTAAGACAAAATACGGTCGAAAAAACTCAGCTACACTGCTAAAACAACATCGTTTCTATGAAGTGTGTGTGAACTGTGAAGCAATGAAGGGCAAAATAAGGGATGAAAAGTGACATCAAGATCTGTGGAACTGCCAAGAACAGGAATCTATCTGTTAATATTAGCAAACGTTACAAAGATTCGGTGCGAGTAAGTTTTGTAAGATTAAAAAGTGAAATGATAGCCAAATCGTCCCATGCCTGCACTGCCTGGCCTGTAAAACCCGAGAGAGGTCAATTTGTGAAAATTGGCGGTGTGGCATAAGCATTGCTGATGGATTCAGTGAAATACAAGTCTGAACAAACAGTACGACATTTGAATGCCAGATATCCATAAAAGATTTGTAAAGAGAAGGATTATCCAAGTTATTTGCGTTTTTATGCAAGCATAATGGCAATGTTTGGAAGCATGTACAATTGTACATCTGTGAGTAGTTTATTCTTTTCCATGAAGATGAATAATTCTGAATTAAGGTCGAGGCATACTGATGAACATTTACCAGTGTCTCCTAGACTGCTTTCACTTCATCGATTGAACTTCCTTGTGCTGAGGCATGTTTTGATTCTACATGCAATCTTATGCAAATGAGATGACAAACTAAAGCACCATTCGCCTTCACCTGAGTCCCATCAACGAATACATAGAAATGGGTCAGGTTCCAGCTGCGTATGGTGTTGTTGCAGCCTTGCCTCGAGTTTTAGTTTAAGTTATTATTAGTTTCTTTGTCTATAAATTTTAGTTATTATTAGTTTTACTCCCCAATTTTAGTTTTAGTTTACAGAAAGTAAAACTTCTAAGCTTTTTTTTAGTTTCTTCAGCTTTAATTTTAGTTATTCATTTACTAGTTCACAACATGTACATCAACATGTACATCAAATTACTTCAAATAGGCAATATTGCAACCATTTTTCATAACATGTAGTATGGCAGGATGCCAAGTATCACACATAATATTTTTATGTCCTAGTAGTAAATAATTGTGGTAACAATATTTTTTGAGAGTTTTATAAAATCTTTGCTTTCAAGTCATCTCAAAGTTCAGTTTCTTTTTCTTTTTCTCAAGTCACCACCCACCACGGGCAGAGAGAACAGGTGCTTTGTGCTAGTTTCAATGAGTTTCATAGACTAAAACTTTGATTGATAGTTATAGGGCAGACATTAGGAAGGTTAATCTGATCCACAGGAGTCGCTTTCACCTTGGTTGTTATAGGTAGTAGGTCTACCATACATGTTGTTTGGCTTAGCGCATATCTGTGAAAGAAATACAGATGAGCTTTCGCAGCAACAACCATGACTGAGACCATTGATATCGATGTTTCAGCCCTAAATTCACAGATGTTGAATACTTGTATGGAACAGTTGGGATGACTGGTTTTCGTTTTGAGTTTTCGTTTAGGCTTTCGTTATCATTAGTTTTCGTTATCATTAGTTTTGGTAGTTTTAATTTTAGTCTTTCTCTTGTTCCGTTAGTTTTAGTTTTTATTTCGTTTTCGTTTTCTCGGCAATTTTCATTGTAGTTTAGTTAACGAAACCTTCTGTTTTCGTTAACAAAGGTTTTAGTTTTAGTTTTTTGTTAACAAAAACAACACCAGCTGAATATGCATATTGTTCAAAACCAAACCCTCTGAAAAGCGCACTGAAATCTGGGGCCACTCACTTTGCCACTATCCATTCAATAAAATCCACTGGGATACACACCTATTACTGCCTAAGACCATCGGGCATAGAGACCCGAAGCACTATAAGGGTCTTTCTATGGCCAGAGCAGCAGTGCTATATAGTGACAGTCAGTATCTATAGGTAGATCCATAAACCCAAGCACAGACATAAGCGTACAGCACAGGTGAATCATTACATGATGACAGACAGGTAGAAGGCTGTCACACTTTCTAAGCAGACATGCAAATGCAGAGGAGGTCTGCTATAGATCCATAAGCAAACGCTACCACCTACTGCTGATGTATACTACCTACTGCTGTGAGGGAAAGCCAGGACAAGAAGAGGATTAGCCTGCTAAAAATTAATCATTCTTAGGATTTCAGCAACCAAAATGCATTCAGTTCATAATCTTACAGATCAAGTTTATGCGTGTATGTGTGTGAATGAGTATGTGTGTGTGTGTATATAGGTGAGAGTGTCTGCAATGTGCACGCATGCGCAAGTTGCAACTGTACAATGACATGTGCATGCACATATGTGTGAGCATGCAAGTGTATGTGTGTGCACTGCGCAATGTGCATGTTTGTGTGATATTTACCATTGCTTGTAGCATTCCAGAAGTCTGTCTACCCAAATCAAGGAGTGCATGCTACAGATGCACAGAGAAATCAGTGAAAAGAACTAGACAGTCAACAGACATAAGGATCACCCATGGGCGGACTAAAAAATCTCTTTCAGAAAATGAGCTGATATATTCAAAGCCTGTACTCACACCTAAAAAGATACTTAGAGGACTATTGGCCTAAACTCCTCAGATGCCTAATCCCAGATTTAAGGACCAATGGCCTGAGACTCCAGGCAACACTGGCCACAGCAAATTCAAGGACAGGACACATGTTACCCTCTCAACTGACAATGGCATTCATTTACTGATCTGAAAGACTCCGTGGGCACCACACATTTTTATAAATTTATTATATGCGCAATTGCTTATTAAGTCCAAGATATGGCAGTGTCTGGTTTGGGGTGTCTCTGAACAGTTTTCTTGACGGAGTGTTATATCAACGTTCAGTATAGATATTTATAATTTATAAATAGATATCTAGTGATTGAGCATCAACTGATGTAACTGAGCAATTGCGAGTGAAGGACTTGCTCAGGGCTGCTATGAAGTGACGGTCTCAAGGAGCAGCGCAAAAACAATATGCTTACTCTCCATCTTTTATGGTGTTGTGTCCACGAAATTCCGTTACAACGTCTAATATCAGACCTTCAAATGCAACTAATTTCTGAAGAACCTAATAGATAAGCAAAGATCAGAAGCAACACCACATTTGGGTTGTGTTTTACTAGTAATGGCTTAAGTCAATCAGAAATCAATCCTTTGAAGGAAGATTTGTGGTTTGTGTGTCATTTTTATACAAATGTCATCTCTGTGGAATTCGCTCTTTTACAAGCCAATTGTTTCCAAACCCCAGCTTCTGAGGTAAATTCAGTAATGACCAGACATAAATGTCTGATCACTTATAACAGACCTTTCAGTCACTTCATAGCAGGGCAAGATGTGCAATAATTAGAGGCCTAATTGGTGGTCGTTTTCCTGTAGCAAAAATCTGATTATTTAAGACTTCATTAGTCTCAGATAACTAGCAACTATTTACTTGCTGACACTTCCTTGGTTACATATTCTCCTGGTGATGATGATGAGTTCTCTGCCAGGAGGCAGGTTCTATGGCTTGTGCCACCTGGGGAATGAGATGAGCAAGGTGGTTTCCAGTTGCCTTCCTCACAGACAATCATGGGTAAGCAACTTGTCCAAGGTCGCTACTTAGCGGCTCAAGTGGGGTTTGAACCTGCGACCCTTAGGTCACACTCACAAGGCACAGAATGTCCACTGCGCCACTTCATCCCATTCATGCTAGGCCCAGATGCCTAAATCTCTGAATGATCTCCAGCACCGGGCTTGAACGTCACGCTTACCGATGTAGCTAACTGGTATGCAGCCTATAATCCTTCAAATGATCCAAATGATCAAATCCACCAGGATCAATAGCATTCCCAAAAAATCAAGATTTACTTAGTCTCTCACAATTTAAAAACAGATGCGTGAATACTTGATATTTGGATCATCTCATTAGCCTAAGACTGGTTATAGTTAAGTTTAGTTAAGACTTGCCTGCTTATCATTTATGTCTATCCATTAAACTAGAATCACATATTTGTCAAATTGTCTCTTTGCCCAATATAGCAAGTTCATGTGCCATTGACAGAGGTGCCTGATTTGACTGATTAATTTTTTAATTGCTCTGATGCTAGCTATTACATACTTGAAAATACATGCCTTCTGAACGTTATTGTTGTCATGTTGATGTTGCAATGATTACAATAAAGAATACTTAACTTAACTGTCATCTTTGACGTATTCAGTGATATTGTCAAAAAAAAGCTATCAAGACTAGTCTGTCAGCAAATACGAGAAATGGATTGTGTGAGAAATTTACCAAATATAAAATGCATGGACCAGCATGCATCAAGTCAAAGTAGCTGATGCAACAGCATACAAAGCGAATTATACCTCTAACCTAGGCTTAGAGGTCATCCGAAAAAACACGCATACCAACTGTTGGTAATAAAATGTCTCCAGCTTACAGAATATACAACTCAAAGTTAGGCATAATTGTAATAATAAACACAGAATAATATGTATTGGAATTAGCTGCTGCGTTAGGAAAATAAACTGGATCAGCAACCGAAGTCAAGACCTAAAATGCTACCAGTCTCATCTTTACCCTGCAGTCTGTCTGTCTGCCATTGCATCTGCCACAAGCAAAGACTATTCTATTCATAGATTTATAAAGTGCCTCTTTCAGTACAACCTAATCAACCTAACATAGCATCATGATCTCGCTTTTTCAGCTGAAACACTACGGAATATACACGTCTGAATAAAGTTCTGGGAGCATATTTAAGCTGTTAGATAATAATTCTGTTAATTTTAATTTGTACTATAAAAAAGTACTGAGGATTTTAATTTAGCTAAAGTTTTTTATGTTAACACATTTCAGTGTTTATTGATATAGCCTCTAGTGACTGCTGCCTATACAACATAAACATGTTAGCATTAAATATGGCCCATCCATCCGTTCTATAAAAAGCAAAGCTTCCTGTGTGGAAAATGGACAGTAGATCATTTGACATGCCACATGGTAAGTAAAGAGGGTAAGCGCTCTGCTATCTTTTGGACAGCGGGAAAGACATAAAAATGTATGACATCAAAATTCACACAATACATGACATGACTATGTAATGTTATGCATCATGATTTATTGCATCTTTTTGACAATCCTATACTGAGTCACAGTGAATTCGTACCCAGCAAGGTAAGTTTTAGTCAGCTTAAGAGCAGTAAAGCCATACACTTCACAATGTTATGCCTTTTCATTGCTTGGACCATCTACCAATAGATTTACATATCCTTC
The DNA here is from genome assembly GCA_034693945.1 of Dendrobaena attemsi. NCBI lineage: Eukaryota > Metazoa > Annelida > Clitellata > Crassiclitellata > Lumbricidae > Dendrobaena > Dendrobaena attemsi. The sequence goes on from JAQFXW010000677.1 coordinate 9,382, forward strand.
TGCTGGGTCACTAAATGCACCTCTTCTCAACACTTGATAGCTCTGTTTTCTTCTCAACACTCTGATAGCTGTTCTCTCACACTGGAGCTGGGCTAGACGTGTCCCTAAATAGTGCCATTTATAGAGCTGAAGAAAGACAATAAATGAAATAGTGAGACCGACAAACAGTAAAAAATATGAACATGGCTTTTAAGAAACCAGAGATAAATAATTATTATCAATTCAACCAGTAATCCATTCTCCTATCTAAGAGATCCACTGACAATTGATGAAAAAACAAGAATGGAAAGAAGAGGCTATACTTCTGGAAATTACATTAAATGCAGAGAAATATATAAAAATGAGGAAAATATATAAAAATCACATATATACATGTCACGATAAGAAATGCATTAAACTAGGGCACATATAGAACACAAAAGGCAAAAATATAGAAACAAACTCATTTTCATTTAAGTGGATTGGAATGCTGTGCAGTGACAAAATAACTGGTCTGGCTATTATGGAGAATATGGGCCATATTTGATGCTTTTTAAAAGACTACAGAAATGAGGAATCATAGAACATGACAGTCCCTACAGACAACTCTGCTGGATAGATTCTGATGGACATGTAAAATGCAAGTGTCTGCACTGACTGAATCCAGCTGTTCACAAGAGACTTCAAATAGTAATACAATGCACTAGAAGCAAAGAAAGACAAAGAGTGGATGGTCTATACGTGACACAATCTATGAAAAGGTAACAAGTCTTAACTTAGTTCAAAGTTTCATCAGAAACCAGCTTTAAATTAGACTGGGTCAACTTTTTAAGCCAAAAATTGTAGTTTGCCTCACTCTAATCACAAATTTTTGTAGTGTATTACTATGCCCACTAGTTTTTTATGGGAAATATATATTTCTTCAAAATCCAGCTAAGCTATAAGGCCAGATTAAAGGTACAAAGTCTTTCACATCAAAGAGCCTCTGGTGACAGAGCTAGGAACTACAATTTTTAGATTGTGTAAAGTGCATGGACATTCTCTTTAGTGTCATTGTGCTGACTAATTATTTTTACAAACTGTTGGATATGTTCTTTACATTTGGAAAGTTATTAATTAATTCATAGACAATAAAATGTATGCGACTAACAAACTTTCAAATCCGTTTTTCTTGAAATTATACTTTTTAACAAACAATTTAAACGTCGTTTTAAATCCGAAAATTTTTGTAAATAGTAAGCTATTAGCCTATTAGCTTGATATTTATTTAATAATGTCCAGGTATGATTCACATAATTATGTTGTGGCGGTTATAACTCCATTACTAAGACTTGGTACCTTATTTATCATGGATTGTGTCACATATAATTGAGGATATAATAAAAAACTTCACAAACTTGAAATTCATAAGAACATTTAACTAAACAGGACAACAGTTCTAAATCAGATAGGTGGCAAAACATAACCAAGTTTGCTTATTGACACCCAATGCTGCCAAATGGTTGGTGTGCAATGGTTCCTATAACGGATGATGATGATGACAGTCATGAAGAGGTTACTGATAATGAACATGATGGCAAAATGATGATGAAACAATTCCAAGACAAACTGAGCCACATCCAAGACAAAACAGTATGTGGTATAATTGAATTCTGACTGTCTGCCAGTGACTGGGTCAATCTTCACTGGTCGGCAGCGCAACTTACTTTGCATCTAAATTTGCATATTTCCCTGTAGTACATCTAAAATGCGCTTCATTCACTTGGTTCATTAAAAACTACTTGAAATTCATTAACTCTAACATTATTGCCAGGACTGCATATCATATATCCTTTCACAAAGGTTCACAAACTTTTGCTTTCTCAAAGAGATAGGTACATAAGTGTCAGCAATAAGCATTACCTACTTCACCAAGTCTGGTCTGCAGGTGATAAAATTATTTATATTAGTGTGACATAATAACTTTACATAAATTACTAACAATACTATTTTCCACTACGTTTCTTAGAAATTCTTAGCCAGGCTCAGCTGGTCATTCAATACCAGTGGAGGACCTGGAAGAGTCTCAAGCTCAACTAAGCGTTAATTCATCTCACAGGACTTCAAAGCATATCAACCGATTTATCTTATCCTTTTAGTTTATTGACTGCAAAAACGCATCAGGGCGAATGTTCTGAGCGCTGGAGGGAGGTGTTTGACTGCTTTCGCTCCATCAGCCTTGAACCAAGACATCCATAACCAATTCAGCATCAGCAGCCATCAGAAAAAAACCTCTGCCTATATCAAAGCAATGCCAAGATGTACAGTTCCTGCCCACTAAGCCAGGGCTCCTCCTCAACAGAATAAAAACATCCTTTTAACTCATGTGCCTTTGAGAGCACACGCTGCATATACACAACCAGATCAAAGTCTCGTCATTCAATAATCCGCTGACCAGGGCAGCATTCAGGTAAATGCTATATCCTCAGACTGTCAGACATGACAATAATTCATAAAAACAGGAAAAAGAACTGTATAAAATCAACAATAACACACCTCCATTGCAGATAGGGACAGCTAGGCACAGATGGACAGCCATAGAAATAAGACAGACAGAAGTATGCATGTATAATTGCATGAGTGTTTTTCTTGACAATTCCAACGTTCAATGACCAGCGTAAGTGTTATTTATTCTTTAGTAAATGATTTGAGGACACACTGTTTTCCTTCTATTTTCCAGTTTCAATCTTAATCTCACAAACTGCCCTAAGCAAGCAAAACAACTTAAGTACTTACCCAAAAGAGTACAAACATAGGCTGACATTTTCAGCCAAATACACAGGAAAGAATTTGACTCATGGCGAGTATGGAACTGCAATGGATTTGGCGTAATACAACATGCAACCATGGTTCTGGATAAATTTGGTAAAACTTCAAAGAAGAAGCATCACCATTTAAATGGTTCATGTTTCAGCAAAATGTCTTGGAAAATGTGAAATCATTGGATTGGTGGAAATCTCAAGCAGACCACTTGAACCAAGAGGCTCTTAGTGATGTCTACCAGCTGCTGACTGCAACAGCTTCAATTTCATCTGCTGGCATTGAGAGTCTTTCTATTGGTACATAAAGAAGTTAACTAGTGTTGTATAGCTGCAAAACTAAAAGTAGTAACTGTTACTTACTTAATAGTATTAAAAGTAAAATAATGCATCCGGTATGAATTTCTCGATATCCGCAAAAAATATAGTTAATACTATAGAAACCATAACAGTATAAAAATTTGACTTAAATTTTAAAAATCCGATTTTAATTTTTAAAATCTGATTGTTTATTTTCATTTTAAAAATCATGATTTCTATCAACTCTGCAACAGTATAATCGTGTGAAAAGTAAAAAAATCCCTGTAAGGCATGTGCTTTGTGCTAGGCAAGTTTTAACTTATAAGGAGAGGATATCTATTGCCAAAAAGTGTGTATAGTGGTACAATATGAGTAACCCAAATCATAAAACCAGATGCTCTTATGACTCTTAACAGTACTTCCTTTGAAATTCATCCACTGGGCATATTTGTTGGCAATGGAAGTTGTTGATAGTTTGATACCTGTAAGATACTCTGTTACAACAAATGGCCAGCAGGTGTGTACTCCTGTTGTTTTGTCACTTTTTCAACAGGTCACCTATGATAAACTACTGTATCACGTATTTCTATGGAATCCCTGAGGTTGAGATAGCCTCTGATTGGTGTGCACTGTTGAGAGTGACTATATAAACTAGGACTACAGACTTCGAAAGACACACGACTTCATTCCCCCGCTGAGGCAGAATATTGCTCCAACAAGTGTAAGCCGTCACCTGACAGAACATAAAAGGCAAGAGCTATGGCATCACAACTGGCCTGACTTTCCTACTACAAACAGTAAAACAAGTATACATTTAAAACTGAAAATAGGAAAAGACAAAGAAACGAAAAACAGAAAACTAAACCTGTAACTCAAAAACCAAGAAGAAATCAACGACACCTCTACCTTTGTGCATGTCATGTAGTCGCTGCTGATACGAAGGGATCGGAGGAGGACCGGGCAATCGTGGAGACAGATAGGGTGGATATTCGGTGGCGCCAGAGCCAGACATCAGTGAGGAGAAATAAGCCGAGTATGCTGAGTATATGTTGGGCGGATTACAGTATGACAGAGAGCATCCTGTCAAACCACAACGACACAAAAACATGCATATAGAACATAAAACACAAATAGAAATAAAACTCAGGAAACTCGAGGGCAAAGCATATATACTAAACTGGCATTACTAGAAAGTCTGAATTTTGGACAGCGAACTAGTCTAAACACAATACACACAGGGAAAGCAAAACTGTCAAGCATTACAAATGTCCCCTTCCCCCATGCATTAATAGCCTACGTTGGCTGACTGACTAGTGGTGACCCTGAGATTGTTCACTGAAAGAGAGATATGTCAGGTATTCAAAATGCTCTCTTGATACATTCATTATAAAAAGAACATCTCTCTTTTGATGACTTTAACGACTACCACACAAAGCAACTAATAGAATTAAGTAAGTAAGTGAGTATATTCTTTAATAACCAGTTGCAAATAGCACTCTTGTGTACAGTAAAAGAACACTACACCGGCAGCCAGCACTTCCAGTCACAGAAGCTTATGATGATAAAGTCACCACGACAGATAGGTCTACATATATCTATTCAAACACAAGTCTCAAGCTGCGAACTTCAACACTGACAGGAAGAGTACAGTCCATAGATTCTCATTCGAAGGAATGGTAATGGTGGTGATCAGTTTCCATGAGCCATCTGGAGAAAAGAACAGATGCATCGTCCCGACCTTTCTCGTCCCATACAGGTGTGCAGCATAGAATGGAATTCATTCGTCAAGACTGGTGGCAGTAGTGAAGTTAATATTAAACGAACCTAATATCCCTTGCAACTGTGCGCAATGGACTCTTCCAGTGGCGAAAGTCATGTCCGGAGGTAAAAAGTCAAAACTTACGAATAAATATCTGTCCGTACGTTCATATCCGTGATAGAAAACTGAAAAAGTCTCAAATCCGAACACATCTGAATATCCAGTTTGTAAGGAACGGGTAACGCTCAAGACATAAACATTGGTTGCATTAACTGCGAGGCAAAAACATCACCTGCCATTCCGGCCCACGAGCAATACCGGATGTATGTGAATAGTCCTCGTCTTTTTTCCACAAATGTCAACGTCTCTATTTTTGCATTCAAACTAATATAGTGGTTCATCATATTCATTCTGTAAGAACAGCAACACCACATGTGGCCTTTGCAGAGTCAACTAATTAAACATAGATCTGCATTAAAATGGGTTTGTGCAACTTTTAGACCACATAATGTTTACAAATAATGTCCAATTGCTGCAGTGCAAGACATGAGCAGGAAACACAACATCACATTCAAAAGGGATTAGTGCAAGAACAAACAAAATAAATTCTGACAATAATTAAAAAGTGCAGTACTAGTTTACTACAGATGCCAAAAGCTGTGTATATAGCATTTATATCAGAGCTCTTCACGGTTTGAAAGTTCTAGATTTAAGACACACATGTCACAAATAATAAGTTCTAGATTTTAAGACACACATGTAACAAATTATAGGCAATATTCACATTTCAATTAGAATACGTTTTGCTGAATCGCATGTCTGTTTAATCCTGGCGGTTCAACTCTATATGCTTGGATTTCATCATACTGTAACTTTAATTGGTTAGTGTTCAATATTGTTAAATACTGCCTTAGACTGGAATGTTTGTTATATTGTGTTCATTTGCTAAATGGCATAAATTAAATGACATAAAAATATTATGCTCATACAGCAATAAATACTTCTTTAAACTGAACTTCGATATCATGTAATAAACAGGTCTGAATATGGACAGTGGGCCCATAAGTGCTATCTGCTCTGCGCCATTACTTGCATGGTATGTGGCAGCAGATGGCTGCATTTGCAGAGCTCATGGATTTAATCATAGTTTGCTCCAGTAAACTGAGCACATAAAACAACCACAAAATAGCTCGTTATCAATTGTGCAAAAAATTATTGTACTATTTACTTACATTACATAATCACTATAGTTATCAGCCATTCTACTCATTAATACAAATTTGCATAATAAACAAACTTCATTGGGTCTCCTTTAGGTTCTCGTATCAGCTAAAGCTTTATTGTCTAGGCAAATTCCCTGTTCATGGTTAACTTCTGCTTGAGGCAAAACAAAATAAGGAGAGATAAATTATACTTAAGTTAGCAGCCTATCAAACAATGATTCCTTTAAACTCTTGTGTTAAGCACGCATTCTCCAGCCAGTACAGAGTACCTATTACTCTACACACCATTTAATTCCAAGACATCTGACCTTTGTAACCAAAAGCAATGCTAACACATTAAAGGTCACCAAAAGCAATGCTAACAACACTGGCATTCCTCACAGTATAACAACTGACAAATCCAATTTGCCAATAACAAACTAGAAAATTGCATAGCTGTTACTCGAGTCTAAGTGAATGGCAATGAGAGGGCATAGCGAGTATGCGTTTTCTGACACATACATCTTTCCAATCTCAATCTTTGACGGCTGCAGCATGCATTGATCAACCAGAGTAGTGCTTAGAATACAATACACAAGAGACCATCGAAAACATAATCATAAAATAAAGGTCACTAAAATGTTAAGTCACTAGAAAATTACAAAAGGGGTTAAGATTTACGATAAAGCACTGCAGACCAGCATAAATTTTATCGCCTTCGTAATGATATGGTCTTGGGTTTAGCTAAGTTGGTCTAACGTGTGCTTAAAACTGCTTTTACAATATTTCAGAGGGTGAGCTCAGTTATTCAATAGCGGACAAATATGCACAGCTCCAGTTGGCATTTGGAGTTGATGTTGCAGCAGAATATTTATTATCAGAGCTCTATCACACATAAATAACCTTGTAATTATCTCGAGATTATCGTGTGCTGCAAACATAACTGTGGACCTGCAACTGAGAAGCAGTAAACATGTCTAACAAAATTATACCTTTATGTAGCTACAATTAAACAGACTGCACAAACTCAGTGGGAAGATCAGACAGACAGAGAGAAAACAAGGCTGCAAGAGTCAGTGCAGAGCTTTACCTATTTTTATAGCTATTGTGATAAAGTTAATGAATTCTATTATTTGACTTCTATGTAGTCTTATTTTTCACAAAGCTACTCTGTGGCATATTCAAAGTCCTAACACTTACTTTAACCCAGTTATTTAAATCAGGCATGTAACGTCATGTGCATATAGGTGATAGTTTGCCAATTCCAATCTGGTCACAACCCATCCACAGTCACATCCATTTGTCAACACACAAGTGCAAAATCATCCATCACCATCATCCTCTATTGGATCTACAACTGCAGGGCTTCAATTCTACTTATCACCCAATACCAGCCTGCAACCCTGAGAGGCACTTCCTAAAAGCAAATGTATTCCGTTTCAGCATCCAACATGTGCTGCTGCAACAGCTGAGATGTGTACATAATAGTAGCATCTCCTTCCAATCACTCCATGTTATGACCCCTGTTGAAGTCTTTGCCCACCATTATTCATGACACATCCCAGGTTCCAGTTACTGCTGCAGGACCATCCAGCAATGCTCCCCAGGGTAGAACTGCTATTAGGCAGCACCATCTTATTACTGGTCCTATGACCTGGAACAGCTTCCATGTTGCACTTCTCTTAGTTCCAATAGACCATACCACAACTTTCTTCAAAATCTTAAGACTTTCTTGTTTCAATCAGTGTTGGGCCAGAAGCGCTTCTCAGTAGATTTTCTTGAAGGGGCACTATATAAATCTTCCCTTATAATAATAATGTTCTTCCTCATAGTACCAAAGTGGAATCATCAAAGTTAAGTGACCAGGACAGCAAAAGCATGAGACTTAATGACCGTATTTTCGGGGATATAATATGCACCCAAATACACCGTGGTTCAAAAAAAAGTAAGCCAAATTGTTTTTGATATATCTCTAACACCTGACAACGAATCATCCT
>JAQFXW010000678.1:0-17411 GCA_034693945.1 Dendrobaena attemsi
TAGTTTAAAAAAATTTATTCATATAATTTCTATACAGCCTCTTCCAGTTCACTACTCAGAGGCAATCACAACTATAGCCCAGAGGTGTGTTGGAGTCTACATGCCGAAGCGCCTCAAACAATTTTGAGTGAAGGACTGAATTGAGCCTGCGACGCTCCGGCCACGAGACTTCGACTATCCCACTACACCTCCAAACCCCAAAATATATTTCCTCATTTCTGTGATATATTTTTGGTGCTTGAATATTTTTAAATTTGGCAGTTAATTCGTAGTCAGAGGGGTCTTCGAGCTTCTTCCTGTTTGCTGCATCCATTGCAGAAGAATGGGCGGCAGAGGCCGAGTGTATTTTATGCGATCGAGAACACCATCTGCACGGTTCTGCAGCCGGTACAATTTATTGTGATTCCTCTTTCCGTATTCTGGAGGCTTTTGTCAGCTTTTTGGCTGCTCCCCGGACATCTCGGTTGCGGTTCTGCGAATCGGGAGCGCTCCTCCATCCCCTATTCCTGACATTAATAACAATTTTTCTAGCTGTCTGATGGCCACGTGTTGAGGAGGCTTTGAGAGGCACTTTATAAATGTATGGGTTACGTTGCATTACAGTCAATTAAGACTTTATGGGATGTCTTTATCCTAATGACCGATGTGCTCCATTCTTTCCGTCTGACTGGACTCTGCTGTTCCAATGATGACTGCCAAATAAAGCTAATCTGATTTGCTGGCTCTTAGTCTGAATAATTCTTCTCACCTCTCACTGCTGATTATAAAACTGTGACCCTGCACATTAGCGTACTTGCTAGTTGGGCAATGGCATACCATGGCTATCTTGAAATTTTCATAATTGTTCACTACACACTGTAGAATGGAAGCAGTGTTAATGTTTTATTCTTCTTTGGTCAGACTTACCACAGGACAATAAGCCATTCTTATGTCTTTCTCCCTGGATTAGTAACATTAATATTATTTTTTTATAAACCTAAGATTAATTATTGCTGAATTACATATTTCTTTACTAAAAGTTATGTTATTCTGGATTTGAATATGATATTGTGGCAAAATATGGTGATGATTATAATTAATCTCAATTTGTTCTTATATCTTTGATGATTATGCTTATACATTTCAGCCATATTGGCTGTTAGTTAGAAACAGAAGCAATAACTGAAGTAAACTAAACTTTTAAATTATGCTTTTAAACTGTGAAAGTAAGGTGATGTGCAGGCATTCTTTACATTCTTGCCATCGAGTCACATATTCTGAAATTGTGTGATTTGAATTAATCAGCCAGAGACAGCCTTAAGTCACAGACGTCTCCATAATATGGATGCCTGTTCTTCAATGCGGGGTAGGAAGAAACTTATGGCTGCCGGCATGTAGTCTGCTCCTGTAGGGACAACTTTTGGCAACATAATCGTGTTTACCACTGGAGCAGCAGCTCGGGGTATTGGGTGGCTGGATGCACAACTGGGGCATTGGGTGACTGGATGATTGTGAGAAACTACATTTTCTTTGGCTAACCTACTTGGGAAATGACGATGTTCTGATCTTTTGTACTCTGTAGTCTTTATGGAGATGCATCTGTTTTGCAATTGAGACGATTTAGCTGTAGAAGCTACATAATTTGAGGCACTCTTCATTGTTACCTCATCAGAATTTTAGTTATGATGAAGAAAAATGGGCGACATTAAAACGGCCAGCTATTGCATTGCTATAAAACTGTGATCTCAAGTCATTCTGATGTCTTTTAGAACCTCATAATAGCCATTATTGCCTGATGCTTTAGGCAAACATTGAAATGGAGATTTCCGTGTCAATGTACAAGTTTCTATGGGTGAACACTGAACAGGGTAGGAGGATTTAGGACAGTTGGCTTACCCCTAAATGCAATGGAGAGAAGATACACCACCATGTCCTCCTTTTGCTGAACTGGGCTTCTGATGAGATGTATGAGGTTTTGTCTTCACTGCATGCTACCGAGTTGAAATGGGTTGTTCTGCCCCCACATCCTGTCTTTTGAGCCCTTGGTTTACCCCAATGGTGAGTTAGCTTTTGTATTGACAATGTGCACTGTTGAACCTGTCTCTGGGAGTGACTAGTTGTGGGAGGGAGAGGAGAAAAGGGCAGGGACCACCGATGGCAAATCGGCTTCAGAGGAATTAATGACCAATTTTCTCAAGTGTGCCTGTCTCCTTGAAGGTGGGAAATAAAGGCAATGAGGACAATAATCATATTCAATATTTAGTGAACGAATTTTTGAATTTTTCTCACTGGGGTGACATAATGGTGAGGGTAATTGAAAGGGCAGCCAGTGCAGTTGCCAATGCCAGACTGGTAAGCAGCAGCAGGGGACCGCTCTCTTTGCATGGCTTCTGAGCCCTGATCAGGCACTCTCACAGCCAATTAGTTCCCATAGCCCACTCCATCGCAGGTGTGCTCTTAACACTCTCCTCCATAGCTTTGTATAGGCTATGAGCACACTCTAGAGCGCCTATATTCCTTTTTATTCTCCTGTAGTTCTTTCTATTCCTTTCCTGTCTTCTCCAAATTACATACCTTACTAATTCTTTTCCTTTTCTTCCTATCTTCTTCATCATACTTTGTTCTTATTCTTGGTTCTCCTCACCTTTCTCATGAACTTCCTCCTTGTCCTTTTTTCTTCATCTTTCTTCCTCCCTCCGTCCACCTCTTTCTCTTTCCCCTTCTGTCCTTGCTCTGCTTCTTGCTCGTTTTCCTCCTTGTTGTCCTCCTCCTCCTCCTTTTCTGCTTCCCTGTAGGGCTTACAGGTTTTCTGCTTCCACCGCTGATATCTCTAGGCAATTACCAGATTTGTATTTGCCCGACAGATTTAGCTTTGTCTTTTGTAGAAAGCTGTCCACCAAGTAAAAATTTAAATATGGGATGGAGTATGGATTGCAGCTTTTTGTTTGCTTTGTGTTATTACTATTTACTCTTCAAACAGAATCTAATCCTCGTCCAGGGTTGGTCTTAGCGGGCTGTTCCTGGTGCTAGCTGTGAAGATTCTGTTAAGATATATATTTGCTCATTTATTACCCATGGAGCCCTCTGTCAGGACCAACTGCTTTACTTTCACCTACACAGTTTAGTGGCCGCCGAACAAATCCATCTGAATTTAACTGTTCAATGATACTAACATGGCGTCCTCAAAGAGTTGCTCCTTGAAAGCGACTGCACGCTGTCCATCTGGCAATCCTTGCAGTTCTTTTCCTGTTTATTGATTTACGAATGAGGACATACCCGGTAATCAATACGATTGGCATAATTGTGACAGTGCAGTTGTTCCCTGCTTTTACTGTCGGCACGTCAAGCAGAGAGTCTGATTGAACGTATATGGTTGTTATACAACGACTGATAAAGTGTATGCCTGACAGAACGCTTAAAAATACAATACCACTGTGATAAATGTCAGTGACATTCCTATGAGTTCATGACAGTTAATCTTTTGTTAGAGGAACATTTCTTGTGAACTGTGAACATTTCTTGTGAACTGTGGAGCTCCGCAGACTGAAACTCTGTACAGGTACAATATTGACAATTTCTTTTTTTGTGCTGTTCTACTATAATGGTTCTCTATTGTCATTTACAGCCTGGTAAAGAAGTAGTCTTTTGAAATTGCTGGTCTCCTCTCTGACTTGATGAATTTCAACTATACTTACCTGTCCAACAGACTGTGCTTGTTGGACAAATTAACCTTCAGTTTCAGGATAACAATGGAATGGACTCATGTTAGATAACAGTGTCAAAATAGGTTTTCACCATCCTTGTTCAGTGGCAATGCTATATATCTAGTCAGATGCAGTATAGTATTATTTCTTGAGAGAAAATTTAGTACATTATAGTCAGATGCAGTATAGTATTATTTCTTGAGAGAAAATTTAGTACATTATAATGCATCTACTGTTGAAAAGTGATGTTTCATGAAGCCATATATAGCTATCAGTGCAGATACACTGAGCTGGGCATGTGTAAGGAATATCCAAGCTGTATGTTTATTTGAGGATTGAAATGTTTGAAAGAGTTGGGATAAATAGACAGAGAGATTAACTGTATAGGGAGAGGATACTTGGGAGACGAGGGATCGTGAACTCGATCATTGTTGAAGATATCCATGGACAGATGGACAACTTGATTAAAGCGTTTCATTCTCTCGATGGATGTCTCCTACAAAAAGTGCTTTGATCAGTCGCCTGCCGCAAGTCTACAACTCAACTGTTCACAGTAGCAGCCGCAGCAGCAGTAAAGCGGAGAGAAAACGATAATAGAACGACGAACACTGATGTACCGCCTAATGCAGGGGCATTTGGGTCCATGTGTCAGGCAGAGATTGACGAGCTATAGAGATATATGGTTCGACTATCTCTTTATGATTTTCTGACCAATTAAAGGACACGTTTTGAATGACAGACAGACTAATTTACCTTTGCTGTGAACTTTGTGGTCATTGACATCACTGTCATCATCACCGTAGGGTCAGAGTGATCAGCAGCTTTATCATCATTATCTCTTAGTCATCAGCATCATTGCAGTTATACCTATATGCAGATTTTGCTGTTGTGGATGCGTTGGTCTCTGAAGAAAAGCTTGATGAAATTGCCACCTGTACATTCCTTAGGTCCAGTGGTTAAAGTGGTCTGAGTGAGCAGTGGGAACTCCAATGGTTTGATTTGTATGTGTCACATGGTTCTTTTGCATTGAAGCAGTGGTAACTCAAACTGAATGCATCAATCCAACTTATCCATTGGATCGTTGGGTCAAATTTGTCGCCCTTTGCAATCCTCGGAGCATTTGAAGTGGACACTCCCTTGAAATGGTGGTCCCTACCACTTGATTGTTATAGACCATCCCTACCTCTTGATCGAAATGGTTCCTTCCTGTAACTCCATACTGCAAAGAATTTTGAGATCAGTGGGAACGCTGTTTTTCATGTGTTCCCACCTTCTTTAAACCCTGCTTAGCTCGTATGATAATTTTTCATGCACTTCCTCATAGGTGCATCAAAAATGCAATATGCTGTCCGAATAGGCATTGCAGTGGTGAACTCGTGCCTCGTTAATTTTATTTAATGACTGCTTGCAGATGGTTCTGCATGCTTCATATAGGAACAATGTATATTAAATAGTTGTGCTTTAACTTGAGATAGCTGACGTCATCGAAATGCTATCCTGGATAACTTCAAATCTACTGTACTTGAACCCCTCTAAAACTGAATTTACAACTCAAGAAAATCATCACTAAAATTCGCAAATCGCTCTATAGGTATAGTGGTTTCGTGTATTTTGAATAAGTTCCTGCTAGTATTACGACAAATATCTAGTCATAGCCATGATATTTATTATACCCAACAAATATGCAGAAAACCAGTGAAACAATCAACATTAGGAACACAAGGCTAGGACCCAGGTTACAGACTCACGAAAACCTCACCTCTTGCTGTCTCCCACAGGTCTTCCATTCACAACTGAAAAATTACTCTTTCACCAATCCTATCGAGATTCCCAGTCTTCTCCTCACTTTCCTCGTCGTTTAAGCTGTAAACATCACCTGCCTTAGCTCCTGTCTGTCTATCTTTCTGACTTTCTGGATCTTGACCCCCCCCTTGCCAAACGATTCTGATTTGAATAAGCGCCTGTGAATAAGCTGGTTTCCGCGTCTCTGCTTTTATCAGAACTTGATAAAATGACAACATGGACCACAACAAAAAGCAGCAGTTTTCTTTTTTTAATTATGATTGGGTATATTAATTTTTATATTAATCTCACATTTTAGGCAACCCGGAACACTGTTGCTTTTCTCTACGGTCCACTTATCCCCGCCATGACCCTTATGCTGCAGACCAACATAAACTAGAACCACTACTAAGTTATACATCCCATGAATAATTTTTTCATCTCCTGACTCATAAAGGTATGAAATATTAGTAGGTAGATTACTTTCAGCTGCTTAAAGATGAGAATCACACTAAGTGCTAAGGATTTAGTTCTTCTATTGTTTACATAATTTTTCTCATTGACTGTTTGAACAGCTTGCTTGTCCTCATTGAAATTCATTTGGGAGGATGTGAAAATGCAATGAATTGATATTATTCTGTGGTGATAGAGATTTCAAGATTTGATATTTGGGAGTGTTGATAATGCCTTGGCAACTGTGGATAAGTTGTGGTTACATCTGGGTTCTATCTGCAGAATTTCAAAGCTGTGTTTTCTTTGTAGGCTATGTTCAGTTGGATGCCATGATGAAAAACATGACTAAATACGAGAGCGAGACGCTGCGCATAAAATGTGAAATAACAGGGTTTCCCCTTCCTCGCTACATTTGGTACAAGGATGGAGTGGCACTGGACAGACTACCTGTTGCGGCCAACCACTTTACAGCCAAGATAACACCATGGGGCTCAAGGTCAGTAGCAGCACATATTAAGAAGATACCTTGAGTATGGCGGGTATGGATAAATATTTCAATATGTGATATAAATAAGTGATCATGAAAAACGATTAATCATCTCACATTTAAGATTATGGTGACATTCGTAACATTAACATCAGAAGGTCAGTTGGCAAGTGCTGCGTGAGCCCACCTTTTCCTATGATTTGTCTATTTTCCGCTTACTTGGATGAACTTGGTATATCCTAGTAACATCTCTTGGCTATATTTCTTAAATGTTATATAGAGAGGAGGCTGTTTGAGGCTTTTGTGAATTGAGTGCTGGGAATTGTGAGAGTCCTGTTTCTGTAAATCGTGTGTAATGTGTATAATCCTATTGTGGGAGCTCAATCTCTGTGAGAATTGATGTGATCCAGCATGTTGAATAGCTGTCAGAAATTGTCCTTTGTGCTGCAGATGCCAATGTTTATTTCAATTAGCATCCTTCTCCTAAACAGTCTGGCTTAGTGCCGCTGTTAAAGAGACATAAGGGACCAAAGGGTTCCCTCCAGAAATAGGGAGAGGTAGCTTGGACAATCATCAAGGAGAGCGAAAGCATCTGTCCCGATATCCAAGAGCCCTGGTGTACTTATCTGAGTTTCACTGGACATTACTTCATTGCTTCAATCGTCTTGAATCATCCAGTATACCTTTCGTAAGTCCTACCAGCTGTTGCCATGGTGGATGATGTCATCCTTCACCGTTTTACCACTGTCAGGAATCCAAGTGGTCCAGAAATGTATTCCAATGGACTGACCACCACAAACTTGCCTCTGGACAACCCTTATGATTTGACGCAGCACTCAAAAATTGGCTGGTGCATTGCGCTTGGCCTCCCTGAGCACTCGAGAAGTTTCGAGATTACGATTACGAAGAGGTGTTATATTAGTTTTTGAATGAATGAATGGTCACTGAATGCATCAAATCGTTGGTTCAAATTTGTCACCTTTTGCAACCCTCAAAGCATTTGAAGTGGACAATTCCTCAAAATGGTGGTCCCTACCACTTGATTGTTATGAATCATTCCTACCTCTTGATCGAAATGGTTCATTCCTTTTACTCCATACATCCCTATCACTATGCCTCTCTCCTGTCTTGGTTCATTCTTCCCATTTGATCTAACAAGGCTTTATAATGATTCTAAATATAAAATTAAAATTACGAATATAATATTATATTGCATAGTGCATATATAATATAAGTAACTATAGTTGTGTGTATATATATGTATAATATATGGCTGGCGGACCAGACTGGTTTGTCTGACTGGACTGGCAGGTGCAAGGGATGCAAGGAGCACTGCAATGGGATCTGCAGGAATATATCGGAGGATCGATGAGCCAATTTACACGTGTGCTTAGGGTAATCGATGATTTTCAGGGAAAAGTGGAGATATTTTTATCATACGACGGTCGACGATGGCGGCAAGAGCAGACGATGATTTCTCTGATAGATGACTTTCATTCGCCGTTGTCATTAGTGGCGTCAGAAGTAATCAGTGAAGTTGAGCAAAAATTCTGATATTTCCATTTGGCTCCGTTGTTGGAGCTCATCCGGGAGACATCCCTCTTGGTGCTCCTGCTGATATGTACTCTGCAAGGAGGCATTGCGTGTGGACTGTGGGTGTGGGGCTGCTTGCAAATTTACTAGGGATGAACTTCTTGTAAGCTATTACTTCATAGAATACATAAGCTTCCCTTAGATTACGATATCAGCTTCACAATCATAAGATTTGAATCGGGTGTTAACTGTGTGAGAATTCTTTTAAATATGTAAATTTGCATTTTGAAGATATTGTGTTTGCATTCGTTCTATAATTTAAACACAAAGTTTTAACTGCATTTGACTAAATTTCAATTGTTCTGGCATCGAACCAAGTTTAACCTCAGCCTCTAGAGGTTGAAGTTGTTTACTTATGATGTTGGTGCACTTGAGAAGAGTGGGGGACGACACAGTCACACGTTTACTCCACTGAAGTTGCTTTTTACACCTTTCATCGAGATCTTTTGTTGGTCTAAATGTGAGCGCGGGCCAGACGAGATCCTTCTGCCTGTTAGATCACGTACGCCTAATAGAGATGAAGAGCATTCGGTGACAAGTTTCCTGCCCGTGCAACGTAAGACGTTCGGGAAAAGCGTTGAGCTGAACAGCTGCCCGTTAGTTAGCAGGCGACGATAGCGGCGCTGGCAGTATTTACTCTCCAGCTAATGTTTATCTGACATAGTTATACAGGTGTCCGGCGCACTTGTGTTTGCGCTGGCGATGATCGGCTGACGTTCGATATTAACGTCGGTCTTTTGCGATCGACAAGTTCATGGGAGAGTGTGAATGGCAAGGACTGCACGGTTGGTCGGTCCAATCCACCATCCGTTGTTTGGTGCTGTTTTGTACTCGTTGTTTGGCTTTCCTGGTGCTTTCACTACACCATCCAGGAACGGAGAACTTCGGAAATATAAGATCGACTGCAGCTCGTTTGAGATGTGCTTTCAGACGACTGGACTGATAAGTGTTTAGGAGAAATGATGATGTTACTGTAAACACGTCCGATGGAATTCTGTAACCACTTCATAGGAACCGTTGTATCCATGTCAGAAAGAGCATTGAAACATAATTCTTGCAGCAACTGCATGTAGATGACCAGAAACTTGTTATTACCTGGTTATTCGTAGAATACGAGGCACAATCAACTGATTACACTGGAAAAATCAAGTTTTTTACTGGTTTCTGCTTAATGTTGCTGTCAGCAGAACAATACTATTGCACATGACTGATTGACGTGCTTCAACCAAAGTCAGACCCATGTCACCGGGCAAAGGGCTGGCGCCTCTGAGTAGTTTCTTGAAGAGGCGCTATACAAATGTCCAGAATGAATGTTAGCCACTTAACCAACATGTTGCCTCACAGCATAAAATGACTGATCAGTATGTTCATGTATGTTTGTGTACATGTATAAATTGTACATGTGTGTGGTTTTCTATGCCCTTACATCTCTGGTGCCCTCTGCTGAATCGACCAGATCTCAGTTTTATTGTGTTTTCTGTGAAGCTGGGAAATGCTAAACTGGACAATGGACATAGATAGGCCACTTGACGTTAGTAAAGGTAAAAAGGTAAGGTTAATTGATTTTTCTATAGCGGCTGTATATGGCCTCGACCCCATGGGTGAGATCCTTCACTACCGCTCGCCCGTTTGAATGGACGTCACGCCATTTAGGTCCCCGTGAACGGACCGTGCTAGCCCGAGATTTGTAGAGCTTCGGCGTATAAAACTCCGACACACCTACGAGTAGAATTATTAACAATAAATAGGCTTACAAATAATGATAACAGTGTCGATATCATGATCGATCGCTCTGTTGCCATGGAAGTCGTTTATTTCTGCATCCGTATCAACATACATAATTCGCTTTTGCGTCGGTGTAACGATGTCTGACAAGAACGTTGTCGGAGCTCGAGACATTTTTCTCCAGCACCCACCATTAACTCGAACCCAATAATTATTATTGATTCTATCGGAAGCGAACACAAGAAGTCAGTTGCACGGGATAGGGTCAGTTGCACGGGATAGGGTAAATATCTTTCTGTATTACGATATAGATCGCGTTTCGAATAAGTAAGTATATTCTTTGAATTTATATTCACTAGGTTGCGTTTTAAGTCGCATTTAAATATAATATAAGACGTCGTTGATTATAATAGCCCGTAATTTTTACGGGCTACAGCTAGTGTAAACATAATTCTTCGTGCAGTCGAATTTCTTATCCCGGCGTCATGTGACTAATGACTTGCCATAAATTATGCTCCACCAGTTACTGTTTGATTTGAGGAACAATAAAATTAATGGAGAATTCGATTCAATTCAATTCATTTATTGCTTCCAGGCATAAGTGAAATATCATTCTCTTATCTTTAGCCACGTAATTTGATTTAAGCGCAGCTGTGCATAGTGTTTCATCGTTTGTTTTGAAGGTACATGGTCTAAGAGCAGCTCTATTTATTTCTTGTTTAGGCTTCTCGCTGTTTCATTTCAAATGAGAATGGCGCAGCTGTCAAATTCCACTGAATGAATTATTGAATGATCTGCTTTAAAGAGGAGGTAATCTTATTAGAGAGAGGACAGAGCAATAATCTGAGGAGACTTGCTTTTTCGCGGACGACTTGAAACGTAAGGGTGAATATCGTATTACATCGTATAGGGCCTGCATATGTATACATGTATATGGGTATATGGTGTTCGTGGACCATTTGGGCAGAATGAACTAGCCTATGTAGGGCCTTTGCATTAGATTCATTAGCTTTTGGTATATGTAGAAAGGACCAGTTACTTAATCATAACCATAACCATAACCACACTTTTTATTGACTCCAGTGTAACAGTTTACAGAAACAATTTTTTTAGTGAATAGACTTTGACAATGGAGGCAATGGGAGAAACCTAAAGGGGCCTAGATCCCGCTAACAAGGGTCTAAAATAAGGTACAGAGCATAATTTCAAAGAAGGCAATCATGGTATACATAGTACAGTGAAAACTAAGAAGTTAATTAGTGTAGGACTTAACTAGTTAACTAAAACACTCACCATAAGATTTAGGTACTCTTGCAAAAGATGTAAATGCGTAATTTAGTTTTAAACAAACGAAAGGTTGGGATATTTCTCAGTTGAATTGGTAGGCTACTCCATATTAGGGGACCAGCAGTTAGATGATTTGAAGTTGGGCACAACATAGCCAATGTTTTTGAGATGCCCCCCACAGCAGCTATTCCCACAGACTTTACTACAGGTGTATAATCTTGACTTGAATGTAGGTCGCTTGACTCTGGTCGACCTCGCTGGATCGGAACGGATCGAGAAGACAGGAGTGGACGCAGCGAGGTTCAAGGAAGCGCAACACATCAACAAATCGTTGACCTGTCTTGGAGACGTTCTTTACGCTCTGCTCGCTCGACAAACACACCTTCCATTCAGATCATCCAAACTGACTCACCTGCTACAGGACGCACTCGGTCTGTGGCTTTATTTATTTATTTTCGCATTTCTATACCGCCCCTTCAAGTCCACTACTATCCAGGAAGCAGTCCCGACTACTGCCCGAGGGAGTGTCGGAATTTTCACGCCGAAGCGCCACGAGCAACTGTAGGTGAAGGACTTGCTTAATGGTCCCTACGCGGTGGCTCGGGTCTGAATCGAACCTGCGACCCATCGGACGCAAGGCATCGACTATCCCAAAGCTCCACACACGCCCTTTGTGCTAGCCCGAGATGTTAAATCTCTGAATGTCGGCAGGCATCGGGCTCAAACTCGGTACCGTGCAAACACACGGCCGACGTACTCCCAATGTAGCAAACTGGGCTAGTGGACTCCGCCCGTCTCATCACCCTTCTGTCTGTCTGTCTGTCTGTCTGTCTGTCTCTTTATCTTCATGACGCCACCTCACCATTCCAGTCTTGCAATGCAGTTGAATGCAATCAAAAATTTATCACTGAAGAATAATTAGAAAGTTATCTTTGCGCTGGTTTTAATCTTCATCTTTTGGTTTCCGATGAGAAACTATCGACTGGGTGACTTTAGAAAGAAGAGGAAGAGGAGGAAAGCGAGAGGAAGAAAGAGGAGAAAGAGCAACAGGTGATGAAGAGAGGATGAAAAGGAGATGTAGAAACAGAAGGAGGAGTGTAAAGAGGAGGAGAAGTAGGAGAACAACGGGAAGGAGGAGAAGTAGATGGAGGAGGAGGAGGAGAAGGCGATAAATCAGTCGACTGAGTTAACCACGGTTGAATGACTGCGTAGGGAAAAGGCAGATAGGGAGAGGCAGAGGCAGAGGCAGAAGGAGAGGCAGAGGCAGATGGAGAGGCAAAAGAAGAGGCAGGGACAGAGGCAGAGACAGAGGGAGAGGAAGAAGGAGAGGCAGAGACAGAGGGAGAGGAAGAAGGAGAGGCAGAGACAGAGGGAGAGGAAGAAGGAGAAGCAGAGGCAGACACCTGATGTCGATTTATTTTTTCGTTTGATCGATTGTAGGATGACCATTGAAAAAGTCTAAGTGATAATAAATGACCAACAGCTGCACATGACGACAACGACGACGACAATTAATTACGATACTATTATCATTATTATTGTGAGATAGATTAGATTTGGAGTTGATAATATATGACGAAAATGAGGAAAAGGCGATAAATCAGTCGACCGAGTAAATATATATAAAGAGAGAGAGACAGAGAGAGAGCTCAATCTCCATCGATTAAATCCTCTGCTAGTGCATCCTCAGTGTCCTTGAACAGAAAGTCCTTCACTCATAACTGCTCAGACCCACTCCACTTCCCTCCTCTTCGATCGCTGCTCTGACGTTGTGTGTACGGAAATGTCCACTTCACAACTTCATATGCAATGGAATTCTACCGTACTTTATTGTTTATGCCCTGAGTTAAATCTGTTCCCTACAAAACTACAAGTTTATTATTACTTTTTTATGAGTATTGTTCCTTGTTCTTGTTGTTGTAATATCAGATATCTTGACAACTCAATAAGTCGTTGCTCTTTCTCCACATGTGTTGTTGTCCAAGTGGTGCAACTGTTGTCACTGCTGTTGTCTGTTGTCATCAGCTGGATCCAATTCGTCGACTGTTCTTATGGTCCATGTGGCATCGATTGAGAAGAGAGCTTCGGAGACGATGTCTACCCTGATGTTTGCTCAGAGGGTGAGAGCGGTTGAGACGGGGTCCGGAGGGGCGTCGATGGGCGGTGCGCCCCACTCGTCGGGCAAAGGCGGTGCGTCGTCTGAGGGCGGAAGTGGATCGAGGACCCCGGTGGAACCGGTCAGTCAGAGGCCACGAAGACCGTCTGCTTCCGGTATCTCTGACCGTCTGTCCGTCTTCGAGAGGAGACCATCGATCAGCAGCGAACGCAGAGGACCAGTCTCCTCTCCTGTCTCCTCAAGGAGACCATCGGGGACCATGGTCTCCAACTCAGCATCAGCATCAGTCGTCTCTTTGGCAAATGCTCAGGCCAGAGAGAGAAGCAAGGTCAGTTAGCGCACTAAGATCCATCCATCCAATCCAATTCATCCATCCATCCATCCATTCACCCATCCAATCCATATTACTAGCCCAGTTAGCTACATTGGGAGCGCGTCGGCCGTGTGTGTGCATGGTGCCGAGTACGAACCCGATGTCTGCCGACACTCAGATTATTTCATGACCCGATCCATCTGAAGATAGTCTTAGAGTGCAAAGCTGTAATAATATTATTGTGATCTGTTGTCCGTTGAATAATCGTCTGAGTTCGTTGTTTTCAGTCGAGAACGGAGAAGCGAACAGCTCCAGTGGGAGAGGGAGAAAGGTCATCAGGGTCAGGTGGAGGGTCATCTGGAGGAGGGACAACTCCGCAGCAGGTCAGTCGACCGAGGTCAGTGATGAAATCCCTTCCACCGACTCCCAAGAAGTAGGAGGAGATCTCCGACCAATCAACCGACAGAAGATAAAACTAGGAAACTGTAAAAAGAAGAAGAAGAGAAAGACATCAGAAAAGGAGGAAATGAAGAATAAGAAGAGGATTAGAGGAGATTCTTCTGAAGAACAACTTAGAAGCATCTTCGTTCTGCTTCTATTCGCTGCTTCTAACGACTTCTTTATTGCTTCCGATAATCGCATCAATTTCTTCTTATGTAGTAATTCGATTTCTCTATTTGCTATTTATAGACGAGCCATAAACGTCGCAGAAACTTTTACAGCCATCGCATTCAACATGATTAGAGCATCGATGTCGCACATTTTGTATTATATTATTAAATATTATGAAGACTGTAAAGTGAAGTGCAGAGGCTATTAAGTAACAGCGCTTTCAATACAGACAGACAGAATGCGAAGAGGAGAATGGAACGAAGAGGAGGAGAAGGAATAGGAGGAGGAGGAGGAGGAGGAGACAGAGGAAGAAGAGGAGGAGGAGACAGAGGAGACAGAGGAGACAGAGGAGGATTGGAAGAGGAGGAAGAGGAAGAAGAGGAAGAAGAGGAGACGGAGGAGGAGGAGGGAGAAAAAGAGGAAGAGGAGGAGACAGAGGAAAAGGTAGAGGAGAAGAAAGAGGAAGAAGACAAAGAGGAGGATGTAGAGGAAGGACTAGAAAAGGCCGCTTGTGATCGTGTGCAAAGGATTCCAAAGCTGTATAGCTGCCTAGTCCTGTATTGCCATTTGGTTCCACGAGCGAATGGGATGGGGTGGGGTGGTGGAGGGTTGGAGACGGAGAGTGATGGGTGTCCGAGATTTCCTCTTCAATAGATGCCTTCGTCTAATAGAAGTCCTGCGACGCTAACCTCGCCACGACCATTATTGGCGATGTCATCTTTTGAGTCACCACCCGACATCAGACGATGAAAGAAGGACAGAGGATGAAAGGATTACTAGAGAGAGACAGACAGACAGACACAGAGACAGACACTGAGACAGACAAAAAAGACAGAGGGAAAGAGACACGGAAAGCGAGAAACAGTGGGAGAGAGGCAGACTAGCGTGGAAGAAGAGAGGGCAGAATCATCAGTAGAGAAAAAGGATATTATATGTAAGGATAGAGGTAGACAACGAGACAGAGACAGAGACAGAGACAGAGACAGAGACAGAGACAGAGACAGAGCGACTGAATAGAAATGATTTCCACTTGCAGTCAGACGTGATTGTTAATTGTTAGGAGGAAGAGGAGCAACTGTCTGTAGACCATCGACTGTCTTATAGGACTGGTGACAGGACAACCTCCGCTCAGCAGACTGAGGTCTCATCAGAATCCTCATCTTCATCTTTATCCTCATCTTCATCCGTATCCTCATCTTTATCGGTATCATCCTCATTGTCATCCTCATTATCATCCTCTTCCTCTCATTTTATTTCCAGGAGAGGATGACCTTGATGCTGCCGCGTCCTCCAACCTTCCCCGATAGACCTAATTGAGGGAACGGGGAGCGGGGAACACATCCTCCCACCTTCCCCTATAGACCTAATTGAGGGAACGGGGAACGGGAACACATCCTCCCACCTTCCCCTATAGACCTAATCGAGGGAACGGGGAACAGGGACATATCCTCCCACCTTCCCCTATAGACCTAATCGAGGGAACGGGGAACGGGGTTAGTCACCTGCTGAGACTCCACAGATCAGAATAGCATTGGTCCTATAGACAGCCTCCAATCCATTCGCCGCAGATGCTGTCACTAATTTCTTCTGCACTTCGTTCTATAAGATGAATAATTTTGCCAAAACACTTTGACCTTTGCCATTGGATTGACCTTTGCCATTGATTTGAACTTTGCCTTTTGGTTTCATCTTTGCGAATGATTGCATTCCCTGTCTTTTTTACGTGTTTTGTCTGCCGAGAGTGACGTTTTCTGTACAGGGGAGACGATTCTTGATTTTATATAAAAATATTATTAATATTCGCAACAGTGTTTTCTTATTCTGTGATCTTTATTGGGCTTCTATTTTTATGTGAAAAAGAAATTTCCAAGAAATTATGAAGTTCTTATAATAATACTCGTTTAATGAATTTCATATTGACAAGGACGCAGTATGATTACAGACAGGTTATACGAAATACTGCCCGCATATCACGACACGCAGGTCGGCTTAACAGCGGGTTCGACTTAACTAATGACCCAAGTGCTGGAACTCTCCTGGTACGGCCAAACCAGTAGTGTGGGTTGGCGATATTTTTTGTCGATGGTAAAAATGAGTGGAATCTGTAGAAGCGTTCAAGGCAATTCATTCTTCATGTATCTCGGGAGATTATCTGATATCTCTGTGCTACTACCTTCGCCAAGTTTTGATTATCGTGTAATGATAGACAAAAAATAAGTGCAATGTGACAACTTGAGAAATGCAGTGATGAAAAGTTCATTGTGTCATGATTATCATCATCATCGTCATCATCATCGTCATCATCATCGTCATCATTATAATGACAGGAAACGCAATTTGTAGAGAATTTGTCTACTTTTACAGTCGTAGTGTTATGTGATATGTGCAGTTTGTCTTGGAACATACCTTGACCTCTCTATCTCTCTCTAGCTGCCTCTCTGTCTGTCTGTCTCCTTATCTCGCCATCTTTAGACTTATATCCTTGCCTATTTTTACCCAATCTCTTTCCCTTTCCCTCTCCCTCTCCTTCCCCTCCCTGTTTCTCCTCGTTCCCCAATTAGTTGGATTCGATAAGCGGCGATCAGAAGATGTTCCTCTGCTCCACCTTACACTCTAATACATATTGATCGGACGAATTAGGAGCAATGGTAGACATCGAAAGACGGACAGACATACAGACAGAGGGACAGACAGAGGGACAGACAGAGGGACAGGCAGAGGGACAGACAGGCAGAGGGGCAGACAGATGGACAGACAGAGGGACATATAGAGGGACAGACAGAGGGACAGAGGGATAGACAGATAGAGCAAAGGAGAGAAACGATAGAAATGCGATGGACAGAACAATGAAGGAGATTAGGGAAGAGTGGTATGATGGAAAGGGGAAAGGAGGAACCGTTGGTGGAGAGGATAATCAGAAGACGAACGAAAAAGAGGAATAAGAGAGACAGAGACGGAGACAGACAGACAGAAAGACAGAGACGTAGAGAGACAGAGAGAAGGAGAGGATCGAAGGAGAACGTGTGACTCGAATGACAGAACTAAGACGACGACATTCCCCGATGATCTCAGCTGCAGCATCTTCACCATCATCATCATCATCATCCTCGCCTTCATCTAATTCAGCAGCAGCAACCGTAGTGTATGTGTGATGGAACGAGGCAGTCGGTCGTTCTATATTATATATATCAACGATTTGATGGCATTATTATATGCAAAGCACAGCCAATAAGATCTCCCAGCCAACGCAACGGAATAGAATATCCCAGGCCAGGATGTTCTCTTGTGGGACGTGGTAGTGTAGTGGTGAAGGTCGCCGCCTTGTAACCGATGGGTTGCAGGTTCGATTGCCACCCGCTG
>JAQFXW010000679.1:0-17407 GCA_034693945.1 Dendrobaena attemsi
GTTTTTAAATTGGCTCTAAATAGGCCCTAATACTACCATTTCACGCTCTTAAATTGTATAGAGTTTTATGTAGAATTAATAAATATATCGCAAAAACAAAAAGGGTGTCACTTCAATTGGGACACCGTGTATATATGAATATATAATTGTATAAGGCCATCTGTAAAGTAAATAAAGACTGAAGTGGTTTTGTAGATAGTCACCAAGATACCGGAAGTGCCTGCTTCTACAAGATCCCTGGCATCAACAGTCCCACCGCAGTCGACTTCTTCCGGATCCTTCGAATGGTCTACCTGAAGCCGGGAGGACCAGCAGGAGACCAGAACCCAGGAGACCCAGCAAAAAGCATCTACCCGTTCACCTATGAGACCTTCACTCCTGAACTGGTCCGACTGAAGGAGACGAGTCCTAAGGAGAGGCTGGAAAAGATGAACGAAACCTTTTCAAAAGTCATCGCATACCTTCGCAACTCAGGTCGACTCGACTTTTCTTCTTCGTCTGTAGGGACTGAATCTTTTTGTAACGTAATGTAAATCATCGAAATTTCACGGCGCCACACCAAAGCCACGCCAGGGAGACCACCTGCTTACTCACCAGCGCTATACCAGATCAAGTCTGTGAAAGCTGAATCTCCCACTCCGTTCCGGTGCCAGGCTAGCATCCACGTAAGTGATAAATTGACACAGCGTGGTCTCAGGCTGAGCCCCAGAGCCTCAGAAGCGGCGACATTTTGGTAATTTGATGTCAAGTGGAGTACATTCCTGGGGTTCGTTAAATACTTCCAGTTTTTCAATGCTGATTCTGACCCTCAAAATCTCCAATTATAACTGGAGTTAAAAACGCCTCCAAATGTTTCCAAGCTCAGTTCGACAGAGATTACTATTAGGCCCTAGTAGCTCTACAGGTATGCTACACCCAAAAGTTATGACAATCCCAATAGGAAATAGGCCTACATGTAAATTGTACCTCGTTACTTGTCTTTTAATTTTAAAATAAATTTGTGCTTCGAAGTGAGAGATTAGAAGTGGCAGTCGAAGAGTATAATAATATCTTAGTCTCTGAGGGAATAATCAATGGTCTAAGCCCTAATAGCCAGATATCAGAGATCAAGACGGCGAAAGACTGCTGAGACGTTAATTGTTGTGACTTTTGCGTTTGCAGTGTCCTTACAAAAATCTATTTTTTTTAGCAGGGCTTGACTTTCGTTTGGAGGAGCTTGAACTTCGTTTAGGGGGATTGAGTCCCCCAAACCCAACGCTAGTTACGTGCCTGCTATACCAACTGGACATCTATACCTAGACTATGCTTGAGGCCTATGCTTAGTTTGATGTGCTCTTGTTAACGCCAGTCATCTTCGGGGTGAAGGTGTTACAATAATTAGCATTACAAACAATGGTAACATAAATAGTAATCAATGGCCATTAATTTTAGTGATATATCCTCTAATTTGATCTCTTTAAAATCGGGAACTCATCTGTAGAGACATCTTGAAGGGACGCTTTAAGAGTCGAATTGAGCGATATTGAGTTTCAATTGATTGGTTGGAGCTTTACAAGATGTATGACGTATATGCATAATATGGTATAACTTGTATATTATACTCTTTTGTATTGTGAGTATATAATTATATTATTGATAATAGGAGTCGATGTATTCGGCGCTGAAATGGTTTCCAATCCTATGCAGCTGCTGGCCCCAGATGGTGGGTCGAGTCAGTACGATGAAATACAATTTCTACTCACTATCAGGTTAGTAGGCTATTTACAATTCTCGAATACATTCCATGATTTACTATATAAATCTTAATTACCTCAACGTCAGGTAACATAAAATAGGCCTACATGAATAATTGTACATGTATAGTGTAATCGATAACAATCATAATTATGTTATTAGTCGGGGTGTGGCTTGCCAGCTTGGAAATCTAATATACGCATTGGCCTACTATGCCTACTTGGCCTACTGCTAATAAAGAATTCTGCTATTAAGGCTCATGAAATGCTAGTATCATGCACGAGAGGCAATACTATTGCTACTAGTCCTAATTCTACAGCGGAGGCAATGACTAATGCAATGTTGAAAAAAATGACGATTTATTCTTCTTTCAACATATATAGTAAATTCAGTTAATTATTATTAGAATTGACAACCAAACTAAAAGGATATACTTTCAATTGGTACACAAAGATTGCAATTATTAAATGTGCCACATTCTGAATGTGCGGTATATAATTGATAATTGCCTTTCCAGGAACCACTGACAGTAAAAGCTTCAATTTATAAAGCGCTTCGTATAGTAACCTCAATAGTGGTTCTCCCGACCCAATCAGTAGGAGGCACTGCCAAACAGCATAGCTTTCGAGCGCCGGCGAAAAGCAGAAGAGGAGAGAAGAGGAGGGGAGTGATAGCCCGCATGATAGTCCTTCAGTGAGATGTCGTTGGAAGGACAAGATCCAGCAGTTTACCGGAGACATAAAGAACGGGAAGTATAGCACGGCATTCAGTCTAGCAGTATAGGTTAGTGTTAAGAAAAAGAAGATATAAGTTATGTGAGTTTTGAATGGAAAAATCTATCGGTTTAGCGAGTTTAAGACAGGCAATGCTATAGACAACACTCTAGGCCTATAGGTTGAAGAGCAAAGAATCTGCGGAATTAGGGGGGGGAAGAGATCGATCGCGAGACATAAGAGTATATATTGGAGTCTGGCATTGATCGATTACAATGCGGCTGTGACCATCAAAGCCCATCGATGCATTGTACACCCAGCAGCTGCTGAGATAACAATGGGCGATCGATCCATTCCTGGGTCCCCGATCCATGCGCGTGTCTGGAACAGATACAATGCGTCCTCCGTCCATTCAGGAGAAGCAGATACCGCGCTTTAGAAAAAGACAGTCATACATACCATGCATGCACTCGGTATATATACGTAACTCTGTGCATTTGCGTTTGGCAGTTGACACATTCTACAGCACTCCACAACAGTGTTGCAGTCACAATAACATGACTATATGAAAAGGGGATTGGGAGGGGGAGGTAGACCCAATGATAACACACTTTCACGAAGCTTTTTACGAGACCCGAGTTTGGTTCAATAAATTATTCTACTCGTTCTTCGTTCGCTATTGGCTGCCTCTTAAGTTCAGATGTATAATGAATTGGGCGCCTTGTATGGCTGCCAGCGGTTAAATTCAACTCTTGTAATAACCTGTCATCGTTCATTCATTCAAGCTGTATTTGTAATCATATACTGCTGATGTCAGCTCTAAGTAGGCCTATCAGTTAACGGAGACTGTTATTCTTACTTCGACAATTCCATCACCACTGCCTGCAGTTTTGTTGGGCGTGGTAGTGTAGTGAAGGTCGCCGCCATGCAGCCGAAAGGTTACAGGTTCGAATTCTACCCGCCACGTAGGGATCTTTAGCAAGTCCTTCACTCACAATTGCTCAAGCGCTTCGGCGTGAAAACTCCGACACACCTGCGCCTCTGAGTAGTAGTGGTCTGTAAGAGGCAGTATAGAAATACACAAATACAATGCAATACAATAGTTGCTGAGTTAAAAATGAATTGTACCTGCGTATTTCTCGTGTGCAGGCTCTTCCTGACCGGACAGGGTCCTCGCTGGGATGGCAGCATGAAGTCTATCAAGCGAGCGTCCGTCGCCTCGTCGAGGGCCCGTAACAGCCCGGTGGGTGACGGGGGTCATCCGGGGCCCATCTTCCTGAAGAATGTGGTATCGAGGAGGTTCCCCTACCGTTGGCTGATGCTCGGCGGAAGCGCCATCTTCTGTATGACGATCATCGTCGTCGTTAGCGTCATCTACAGCAACCGATAGGGGGAGCCATGCAGCACATCGATTGGAATCCGTACTCTCTCTCTCAAAGTTGAAGTAAGAAAGGAAATCCGGATTGAAGTGGCATATAGACCTTCCTTAAAACGATTCTTAACATGCTTAAACATGTATACACGTTGACCACAACCCTCTCCAAACATCTTTTCAAACATCTGTTCAAACATCTTCAAACATCTATTCAAATACCTGTTCAAATATATGTTCAAGCATCTGTTCAAATAACTGTTCAAATATCTGTTCAAACATCTGTTCAAACATCTATTGAAACACGTGTTCAAAAACCTGTCGACGCAACACAATTCTCAAGGGTCATTTAGGATTACTCATCGATTCATGAAACAGACTAACGCAGCTTGCATGGAACATTCCCAAGATAATGACAAAGATTTTACGCAATCTTCAGAGTGGTTTGAGAGTACCTTTGCATGTTTAAATGATCTTGCAATTCTCAAAATGGAGAGTAGAACCACATAAATGGAGCATTTGCGATAGTATACGATTGCAAATATTGCATATACTTATTTTTTGCAGATTTTCTCGTTTGGATTACGTAAACAGCAGCTATAGTATGAGATGATGTTCTTAGACTATTTTTCAATGCTTCCAGAACTGGACCTATATATATATATAATATACAGGGTGAGGCATAAAAGAAGATCTCATACTTTTTTACCAATATTTCCGTCAAAAGTAGGAATTTTTAAACAAAATTCATTCTACAGACTGAAAGGCAATTCATATTTACGCAGAACTGCCAAATTTCATGAAAATATTTCAAACAGAGCAAACGTTATTCAACTTTTAGTGACGTCACCCCTACTGTTTTTTTGATGATTCAATAAAAGTTTAATAGTTTATGCTAATATTTCTGCCAAAAATAAAAATCTATTAATAAAATTCCACAGGCTTAAAGGCAATTCATATCTACATCTAGCGACCAAATTCTATCAAAGTATTTTAAACGCAACTAAAGTTACAGCATTTTATTGAGTCCACTTGCTGTATTCCGATGATTCAAAAAAGTGTAATGCAGCAAATTTTACAATTAAAGGTCCTGTAACTTTGCTGTGGTTGAAGTATTTTGACAGAATTTGGTAGCTAGATGTAAAATTCAATTGCCTTTAAGCCCATTGAATTTTAATAGTAGAGTTTAACTT
Source organism: Dendrobaena attemsi (assembly GCA_034693945.1). Classification (NCBI taxonomy): domain Eukaryota; kingdom Metazoa; phylum Annelida; class Clitellata; order Crassiclitellata; family Lumbricidae; genus Dendrobaena; species Dendrobaena attemsi. The sequence continues at coordinate 5,013 of JAQFXW010000679.1, forward strand.
TTGGTAGAAATATAAACAAAAAACTGTTAAATGTTATTTGAACCATCAAAAGACAGCGACAGTAGAGTTGAATAACTCTTGTTCTGTTAGAAATATGTTTGTGAAATTTGGCCATTACATGTATATACTAATTGCCTTTCAGCTTGTAAAGTTTTGTTTACATCTTCCCACTCTTGCCGAAAATATTGGCAAACAATATAGTTTTTTTTGCCTCACCCTGTATAATAGCCTATCACTGCCGAGCTTCCTAAGTGGCAGTTGAAACTTGAAACAAATCACATTTTTGTTTTGTTCGCAGACTTAACCTTATCGTTTCACTTGACATTTTCGGCGTTCAGTTAGGCTCTGTCTGTGGTAAAGTTATCGTGATTAAAATTTGTTGCAGGAAGCTCAGAACAGAAAAGGCTTCATACTTCATACTGCTGAGAAGCTAAAGACGAGCTCTCAAACTATTCGTGTATTAGGACCTATGCAAGAAAGTGTATCGACTGCTCAACTATCAGAAGCTACGTGGTGCAATGTTACGATTGGCCCGCATAAGCCTGCTTGAGTAGGTCTACTTCGTTTCACAAGAAAAAGACGGGCAACCTTTTCAACATTTCCCGAAAACTCTATACTAGAACTTGAACACTTGACGCCCTGTCTCAGTGCCTGATTGTTTGCACTCGTCAAAGTTCAAGTTGCTGGACAGCAGAACGGTTAAATTTATATCGCGATAGACCGTGGCCGGCCTGAAATTGCAACAAACATTATTTGTTTTTGTGACATTTTTTCCGATGCGAGTCTTTCCTATAATTATTGTCAGCGGCGCAACTAATAGCGGGACGGCTGAGATGCTTGATTTTTCTAGATTGGAGGTGTTTTTACTTGGGGGCGGGAGGCACAAAAGTCACAACAATTTACTAAGAAACATATGAACGAATTCTCGATCCCTGCGGTGTGAGCTCCTCCAGTGACGCTTCCTAGTTGCGTCTCTGATTATTTATTGTCTTTTGATTTCTGTTGAGTGTAGCCTATACGAATGCTTGTTGATTACTAGAGATTCTCAATTCCGCAACAGTTGTTTGATGTGAACAGACCTAATGAGTTGGCTATCGATGTATATTCAAAAACTTTCGAAGATTTTATCAACGTCTTTCTTGATGTGTAGGCCTATTATTGATTTGAAAATGACCTATGAAAGCATTGATCCCTACGTGCTGGATTAGAGTTTCATCTTCAGATTCTTAGCCAGGTACGAATTCTACGAATAGGCATGATAATAATACTATATTGATTATTGGTATTTTTCCTACATCTTAAATTGTCCTTGAGAGGTCTTCACAGAGGTGCTATTCAAATCAGTTTATGTCTACTTCATTTTTAATGAGTGCAGACAACTTGAGAACGTAAATTATTGTGAACTACTCAACGTTATTCTCATTCTGCTTTTGCACAAATCTTATACTTTATGTAAGAAATGATTCGTATCAAGAATACAAAGTTCGGTTGGCCATCAAATTAAAATTAGTTAATTAACGAAACCTCCTGCGTTTCCCTGGGAATATTATTACTTCTGATGCATTGCAAGCGATATCTGCATGTCTATGGTCGCAATTTTTTGATAATAGATAACTTTGAAGCATGACCGTTGCTGGTACTAGTTCTCATTTTTTACATATCGTCATCAGTTACTGTAGGCCTACGTAACCGAAAAGTTCATCTGAAAATTCTACACGTAGACCTTGTCTATGTCACTCTAAATCATTAGGACCTAGCTTCAAAGTCATCTTAAGTCGCTTTGTCAACAAAGCGAACTGGACTATTTTTTTTTGCGAAAGGCCCGGATGGAAAACATACATAATTTGGTCAATGACCCGATTTTCATCCGCTTTATATTTCATCTAGGACTACTGGTTCAGGTTTCCATTCAAAAGCTTAGCCTCAGTGCCTTCTGTTGGGAATCAACTGACCTAATTGCAAAATCTTATTGATTAATTGCAATAGGCTAACAGCTGATTAGGCCTATTGGATAACAATTCTTTAACAATTATGTCACCGCTGCTGCAGCAGTAGCCCGTTTAAGTCAACTTGCTATCTTTGGGGAAAAACGATTTAATGCTTTGTTTCGGGAGTTTTTGCCGCAACCCGTATATTATCTTCTTGCGCACTAAGTACAGACTATAGGGCCTACAGATTGAAACTGCTTGCTAATTCAGTGTTGAGTTTGAATTATAAATTGTCGTCATTCGAAGCTAACCAGAAAACTAATTATTGAAAACTCGTTTTGTGCCAAATCGAGCAATTGCCTTGCAGTGAAGTTGAGTTTGAAGAGGTCACGTTCGCTTATTACACTCTCCAGATCTTTTGGAACGATACTCAAAAAGTAAGAAGGCAAAATATATATATAGCGCATAGGAACTAACTGAAAGGCTTTGTGTTTATGTTTCGGGCTCATGTCATTCAATGCATCATAATAATTATTAGGTTACATAGGTGGCTTTCTATTATAATGGTTTACGTTTTTGGTTGGCATATATATATATATATATATATATAGCGTAGGCCTATAAGGACTAAGGCCACGGCTACTGTATCTATACCTGGTTTGAGATCCCGCCGGGGTGTGTTTTTCATCAGATTACATCGTTGATGAGATAGATAGCATCATTCAATCCTGCAAGCAAAGTATTTCCTATCGCCTGTTTAGCCTACAGCAAGTATTCAAGCATACAAGTGATGTACATGTAGGCTACACAACTCGTCTGTCAGTTGTTTTGCTCTTATAACTGGCGCTCTATAAATGATCGATTACAAATACAGTTAAGCCTACTTGTGTGCGTCACTGGCTCTCAAGCGTGAGTCTATAAGCTTAGGCCTCGCTGTTCTAAATTGGGCGTTGAACTTTTCCATGAACATGGCGCCTGAAATTGAACTTGGACTTGTGCGAGCGTGCATTTACAGCGATGTACTCTATCATCTCTGTAACTAATAACTACTTATATATAACGATCGTTGATTAACATGCCTGTAAATATATTTATATCAATATGGTGTCCTTATGATATTTCGCATGATATTTCGCACAATTTCTTGACGATTATTACACCTTTGCCTTTGGTGTGATGTGTCTTCAGCATTTTACAGTATTTCTTAACCTGTGTTCCTAATAAAATTGCATTCCCTTTACAAGCAGATGTTTATATCATTAACTGATTTTACTTTGTCTGCAAACAACGCCAACTTCGCCAAGTGAAAAGTGCCGAATAAAATCAGATGCAAAACTGTTTTAATATAGGCCTATTTTATCCTTGCTACAGGTAGACTATAGACATGTAAATATAGTATAGATAAAATTATTTATTATTAACAGTAGGTCTAGGCCTACATGATTTGAGTAGGATCTTCTGATTCTATACGCGGATCAAAAATGTAATAGTGCACTGATTAGGACAAAGTTTCCTAACTTCTAATATCTGGTTCAAAATTTGAAGCGTTGCGGAAGTAGAGTCTGTTGGAGAAAACTTATGTCTACAAGTTTCCTCTCAGACATGTAGCCTAACATTTAAAGGAGCTTAAAAAGCAATTCACCGAAAGTTCTTTGCCTGTATTTTCGACACAAGACAATTTATGGGAAGACATTTTGAAGTATTACAAAGTTTTCTTTCGAAGAATTAATCGTTATTGTTTGCTGTGTCTACAGGCCTATTTAGGCTAGTTGAAACTAACGACGCCTGTATTGAACTGTGTAAAGTTTTCCATTTTGAAGGTGTAATCAACTGGTCATAGGCCTACATACGACCTTAAGCGATTAAATTACAATCTTGAACATTTGTTGTGTTTGCGATGGTATTTTAGATGTTGTAAATCGTTGAACAACTTATGCAATGGTTTTTTCGCTGGATTTAAAGTTTTAATGTTTTGTCGCTTTAAAGATTTACGTGACATATAACGTGACTATAACTTGACTATAACTTGACAATATCTCTCCACGCTTGGCCTGGCCAAACACGTTTAATTGTCGTGTCTATAACGTGACTATAACGCTCCAAAACATAGTCCTACACTATAGATGTCCTGTCACGTCAGTGTCGAGGCATGTGCAGTTTCGACACTTTTGCCCAATTACTTTGAAGGACATCATTACTGTCTATAGCTAAGGCGACTGCTCTTCAACCAAAGACATTTATGGCTGGTAGCATTCTGGTTACATTATAGAATCTGCTGTTTTTAGACGTTATTTTGTGCAGTATCTCGAAAGAGTTGCAGACGGACCAGCTCGCTCAGCGGTCATTGCGAACATTATTTCACATAATCATAATTATTATTTAATCGGTGATTTGGGCTGTTTTGATGTCTTCTTCAATTATTTCCAGAGAATGTGATTCGAATATGGTATTCTGCTTTCAGGTATGGGACACTAGATGTTTCTAAGGGCCCTGTATAATTATGCAGTCACTGTTGGACCCTATTATACGATTTCTGTAATAGGCAAAGTGTCGCTTGCTACTGCGCCTTGTTGTTCAAATTGTTTCGTGAAGTGACTTTTCTGATTTGCTCAATGATGCGTGTCTTCTAGTGTTAGAATTTCTCTGAATGTGATTTCTTTTGTTTGCTTGTCGATTAACTTCAGCGAAACGTCAGAATGCTTTGAAGCGCGACGACGAAAACAATCTCTGATAAATCTGTCGTCGTATTTGTGGACAATATCTCTCCACACTTGGCCTGGCCAAACAAGTTTGTAATTGTCGAAAATAAATTTCTAATATATGTGGTTCGCTTTATACGGATTGAGATTTAATTAGGATATACATGTGTAAGGTGATTCACAGAAAAGATTCCCTACGTATTTTGCTAAATATCTCGATCAAAAGTATGAATTCATAAATAAAATTGAACAGACTGAAAAGCAATTCATATTTACGAATAACTGCCAAATTTCACCGAACTATTTCAAACGGAACATAAGTTATTCAACTTTTAGTGATGTCACCCACTGTTTATTTGTGGTTTAAAAGCGTGTAACAGGTCTTTTGCCAATATTTCCACTAAATGTAAACATATGATATTTCCGCCAAATGTAAACACTATTAAATAAAATTTCACAGGCTTAACGGCAGCTCATACGTACGTATAACGATCAAATTGTATCAAAATATTTCAAACACAACACAAGTTATAAAACTTTATTTTGTTAACGTTTGTTGTGCTACACTTGTTTGATTCATCTGAATACTGGAGGTGTTCTCGCTAAAAGGGCTGTAACATTTGTTGCATTTGAGATATTTTGATAAAATCAGGCGGTTAAGCCTATATAAAAAAAATATGAATTACCTTTAAGCCTGTAGAATTTCATTAAAAGATTGTCACTTTTGGCGGACATATTTGCAAAACCCTGTGACACGTTTTTGAACCATCAAAAAACAGTGGGTAAGATCACTAAAAGTTGGATAACTTTCGTTCTGTTTGAAATATTTTGGTGAAATTTGGCAGTTATACGTAAATATGAATTGCCTTTCACACTGCATAATTGTATTTATGAATTCATACTTTGGACCGAAATATTGGCAAACAACGCAGGGGAATCATTTCTTTATCAATCACCCTACATGTACAGTAAGCCGACTCGAATGATTCATGTATCTCCTTCAAATGCGATATGAATTTCCTCTCCTTGAAAGTCCTCTAGAGACTCGTAGAGCGTCACCACCATTGCACAGAGCGTCCTGGACAGCGGATGTACACGAATCTTCAACTTTTACTTTTCTAGCAGCTCAATAGGCAGCTAGGTAGATGTAGAAGGCAATATTATAAATACCAACTGTCATCCGTAAAAAATTACGGGCAGTTTTAATCAACGACGACAATTTAAAAGAATATACTTATTTACTCGAAACGCCATCTATATTGTAATATAAAAATTCCGTGCAACTTACCCTATCCCGACATTTTTGTTCGCTTCCAATAAACATTGCATTCGAAGTTTCGGTTCGAGTTAAAACTTAAGATAAAAACTGAAAATAAGACTAACCAACCCCTCTAGTTGGTATATTTAATGCGACTAATACGGCATAGAAGTACGGGCTATTATTTTTAATGCGTAGGTCTAATACAATTTAATAATGGGTGTTATCGAAATCTCATTCTGCTCGTTGAGCTGGGTGCTGGCGAAATCTGCTCGACTTCTCCGAGACCGTCACGGCCGGTCGATCGATCGAATTAGCATATAAGCAAATTATATATGTTGATTAGAACGGATTGCATTTGAGCAGACATCCAGAGGATTATGAATCTCAAGAGTAGAAAAGAACCAAACAAACAAATTGAAGATGTACGAACAGCAATGAATATAGTACACAGAGTATTACAAATTACAGACCAACACACTGCATGTAGTTAAACGTTTTATTAAAACAACACAGGCGCTTCGGGAAATTACACTAGAACCAACTTTACAAGTACTTCGACTGTTTATAGTCTTAGGAACAGCTGCTATTCTATGAACTGTGAACTATGTACTATATATATAAATATCTCTACATACTTATATTTATATATAAATATATGTATGTATATTTATATATAGACTACGAATCGCAAACTCGGTGAGCTTTGTTTGGCACAGAATGGCTCGAAAACAAATTGGAAGGCCGTCCCAGTTGACCAATTGCACGAACAATATAATATGTCTCGCTCCATTCCAGCCGCTATATTGCATAAAATCAATTGCCGTGCCGAGAAAAATTAGGTTGCTATGACAACGGAAACAAACTGCCATGACAACAGAACTCCATGGTGTACAACACATCAGCTAAAATCGTCTGCAAGCCGTTCTAAAAAAAATTGCCAGCACTATAATAGGCCTAAACTGATACAGCAAAAAAGGAACATCCGTTCAAACAACATGCTCCAAATATGGTACACAGCGTATACGTCGCATACAGGCGAAACGATGGCCTCTACAGCCCATCCACCCTATCCGTTGTTGTGGTAAGAGACATCATGCCACACCATCCAAATACATGGGTAGGCCAACGTATACACACACACGACTACCTTTTAAAATCAACATTGGGATTGTCACAAACTTGGGCTGTATTACCTGATTGAATCCAAGCAACCTACTCCTTTGCAAAAACCGATAAATTATCTCTAAAACATTTGTTCTCTGCCCTGTCATGGGTGGCCAATAAGTAGAGTTTGGTTACGAGTTCTCAGATGACCTGACTTTTCAAGACCTATACCCTCAAAGCAACTTCTCTAATCTATACCTTTTTCTCAGGCAGGTCGCACATTCTGCTTCCGGTGACTCTTAGACGCGATTCAAATAATCTATCTCTGCAACTGGAATTCAATGAGGACCATTATGACCGACACGTTCATTCATGCAGAACGATCATCCTTCGGCTGCGCTATGTGGTCGACCGGTTCTGCGTCGGCTGTGGTTCGAGACCTGCTGCTGCTGCTGCTGCTGCAGTTGGTTCTGTCGTCTCCTGTCGACGCAGCTGGTACTCGACGAGAACATAGAAGAGAACGGAGAGACTGAGGAGACTCGTCAGGATGTACAGCTTGACGGAGACGCACGTGAACGTGCTGAGGAAGAAAGCGAACGTAGCACCGAAACCCTGAAGCATTCGAAAGTTCTGGAATGCGACCTCATGTCCGTTGGCGCAGCTCAGGTTGACCAGAGCTGCAAACAGTAACGGACAGCGCATAGGCCTTCTACTGCTTCTAAGTTTAAGATCTACTATAGAAAAGAAATTCAAAAATATAACTCTTCGCTCTTTCACGATCGTGCACACTGGGAGAGTGGTAGAGCGTCTGAACGGTTGAACTTGTTAATTGTCAGTTCAGCCGATCGAGCGCGCTATATAAATTATAAATGCTTAATGTAGGTGGGACGTATAGGCTTAGGACTAGGCCTATATAGCGTGAGCACTGAGTAGTTGTAGTAGCAGAGAGAGAGAGAGAGAGAAGAGTATAGAGGTATACCAGAGAGTGCAAGGATGTTACAGAAGCAGCAGTAAGATAACGACACGCTTCTAAGAGAGTGGGAGAACCTCTTAGATCTAATTTTACAATTAATTTCACCTTTAATCAGTTTATGGCATTATCATTCGCTCACTCATTGCTAGTTGAGTAGTTTACTGAAGAGGCTCTATATAAATGTTCAGAATGAATGTTTTGCAGGATGTGCTGATACGTTCATTGCAATATAGGCCTAATTATCTCATTGTAAGCCTACTGATATTTTTATGCCATCACGCATTCACACTATTAATTTATGTTTTTCTTGAGGTAAAATGATCCTTCGTGAGGAAGCGTTTCGATAACAATATAATTGTTATTTATATTTGTGACTTTCTAATAAGCTTAGCCTAATATTCAATTAGCTTGAGAGTAGCCTACTAATAGGCTACTATCTATAGTATCTACAGCCTAAGGATAGTGGCATATTCAATTAGCTAAGCTTCCACATGACATTTCTGTCAAGACCAGCGTCTCACAGATAATTCCACGTAAAAGCCGTAACCTACTAACGGTATCGCCTAATGCTGAAATGCTGCCTCCAAAGTGGTGGTGGTTTCATCAGTTTAACGACAGCTCATGCCTCATGACAACAAAAGCTGTTGCCGTCGGGAACAAAAGAATTAGTAGCGCTTTGAAACTACAAAGAAGATAGCTCGTGTATTACTGATAGGCCTAGCACAGACCCGGATGCTGTCATTACCTTCCAAAGGCTTTCCACTGAGAACCACCATGATGCAGCACGCACATTATTAATGTATGTGTGTATTTCTATACCGCCTCTTACAGTCCACTGCTATTCAGAGGCGGTCGCGACTACATCCCGAGGGTGTGTCGGAGTTTTACACGCCGAAGTGCTTTAGCAATTGTGAGTGAAGGACTTGCTAAAAGGTCCCTACGCGGTAGGTGGGATTCGAACCCACAACCTTTCGGTTGCGAGGCGGCGACCTTCACCACTACACTACCGCTTCCCTTGTAAAACGCATGCGAAATGCGGGCCCCTTAAAACTGCCGACCCGGTGCTGTGCAGAACCCGTACCATAATAGCAGCAATTGCATGTGGATTGAAAATAAATGTCTTGCCGTTCAACCCCCCCAAAAAAACCGTTCCCTCTAAGTTTGTTTACGGTTAAAAAAGATACAACGCGGTCGAGCTGCCGCCGCAGACGACGTCAGGCGTCATTCTTAGTTGGACGACGTCATCGGAGATCAATAACACACATCGATACTCCGCGGACGTAGAGCTGCATACTCACTATTGCACTGCGTCTGCCAGATGGCGTCACACACGCCCCAGAGCGCTGATATGACGAAGAAGATGGCGACGAGATTTCGATCGGGGATCCAGACGAGGAGGAAGACGACTATGCCGACGTGAAGGACGCTGCCTACGCCGACGATGGCCTCACGGGCGACGTGCTTGGCCGCAAAACCAACGAGGACGGAGAAGATGGAGTTGGTCATGCCGAGCGTGATCATATTGTAGCCGACGTACTGCACTCCGATCGTACAACTGATGTACGACTGCGCACAACAGGAAACAGAAGAAAACTGTTCCAGTGCATGCTTCGGTCGATGCATGTTTTCTGTTCATTCATTCATTCACTCGTTAGTTCATTCGCTCATTTATTGAAGAATTTGTGCAGCACCTTTTCAAGGGATACATCCCACTCTAGCACGGTCAAAGAGAGTAGTTTTTAAACAACATCAGTAGAACATGCCAGAGTGAGTGCTAGGGAGCAATCGTAACTCAAAAGGGAGTCAATTCCATATTACGGGGCCAACCACAGAAAAGGTAAGAGCAGTTAGGCCTAGGGACCTATACACTGAACATCTTCTATTTGGGGCCCTAATAGTTCAGGGAGCAGGATTTCTGTATTGCCATGCAACTTCTAATTCCAATTAATAGGCCTAATCTTCATTTAAAGACATTCACAATGATCGAGTGTGATCACAACTATATTATTACAGGAGTCGTTTGCCCGCCGTCAGTCATTGAATTGTCTCAGTCACTGACAGTTAGTCAATTCAGTCTGTGACTAGTCATGTAATTGTTCTGACTGATACATATTTCTGTCTGTCTGTCTGTGTATGGAGCACGTGGCCAACCGGTCTTAAGCCAGTCGAGGTCGGTTAGATCTCGTTCCGACCGGTTTAACGGCGGCTTCCGAGAGTCACCAATGTCTATACTGTAGTCCAGCTAAGACTCTGCAACGAAGCCTTGGGTACAGAGGAAGGAGGAAGCAGAGGAGAAGGAGGATGGAAGAAGATGGAGGTAGAGGATGTGACTGCATGGTGCTACGTGTCGGTCGGACGACCAGCAGCAGAAAACGACAGACTATATTGATTTTCCTTTATCATGCTTCAGCACGTACATGTATGTGTATATACAAACAAATAAATTTGTTACAAATATACAATTTTGACAATAAGACAAATACTATTATCCAATATGTACATTGTATTATTATAGAGGTCTAAATGAGGCGCTTCGGCTTGTTAACTAAGGCTCCGCATCACACTATATACTAGTAATCATACTGTGGTCTGAGTTGTCCATAAACTAAGATTATTTGACATAAATACGTTCAAATCACTCATGCGAGAAATATGCACATATCTCTTCAAATATACGCTTAATATACTTTTGCATAACAAATCACTCTTCAAAAATCTATTTTGAGAAGAACAGTTACTTAAGAGCCGATGCATATCGAGCCATGCATGCAGACAGACAGATTATATTCCACCCTTCCTGCCTTACTTCTTTTCTTTCTGTCTCCCTTTCTGCCTTACTCCTCCCTCCCTTAAATCTGCATTCTTCATATAGTGATTAGTGAATAGGGCCTACCTGATGCTATAAAGATACTTGAAAGTATTGCCTACTCTTTTTGTATACCAACGGTTTCAATATGTGATACATATTATGTATCAGAGGAAAAATTATATATAGATGCATAGAGAGATGATATATAGAGTACGAGTATTCCTGTATAAACGTAGGCCTATTCCATGGCGTTATTCATTTGCGTAGGCACAACCATAACCATGCATAAACACACTTTTATTGATCAAAAGTAGAAGTTTATTAAACAAATTTTTATTTATTCACAAATTTTTATTTTTATTCGACAAATTGACATTTCAAAGTTTATTGAAGATTATTATTTGTTAGCTGTTTTCTGATGCTATTTTAAAATCTTATTGGTTTCAATTTTGAGAGAAGAAACTGCAAAGTTCAAACCCACAGGTGTTGGGAAACAGTGCAACCACTTTCAGGGCATGACTATTATAAGTGAAGGGTATAATCTAATGGAGCTGCATAAAGCAAAGGTTCTTCACGCAATTTACTTTCGATCTTACTGTTGCATTGTATATGTAGCTTAATCATTTCCATTTTCATGAATCTTTGGTGCTGATTTGGCATCAATGGTAAGGGAGACAGAAGAAACTGAAATCATGTTCATGCGCAGTAAAATCAGTATAAGATAGGACTTACAACTTCTGGTATATAAACTGGCACGGTGTATATAAAGCACAAACATCCCTGCCTTTGATACAACCGCCCTTGACTATTGATTCTATAAAATTATGCTGCAGCTGATGGCCTCCAAGCAAATCCGATTTGGTGCTTGGATCTTGCATCCATCTGTCCGTCTCATATAGGCCTATACCAAAGTTCGCCCATGTCTTTGCATGCATTTGTATATACAGTATATACATATATATGTATGTACATAAAAATACACATTTTATATTATATATACTCAAGACGACCTCTACTTATATAGGCTACTTTCCTCTTAACAGCGAACTATAGGCCTACCTAGGGGCCTATATATGTCGCCTGGCCTAACCAAGTCAATTATCCGACTAAGAGTGTTGGAGGAAATTGAAAGGCTGACTGCAAAGCACTCATGTATAGAGCATCTTCATATATAAAGTGCATTGTAAATCCTCTTACACCGTGTGTTATAGCAACAAGTCTGGATGTATACGCTGCAGTGCGCGTTCATGCAGTTATCATACATTCTGCATTGTTTAATTTTATATTATTTAATTTATTTAATTGGAGAGGAGCTGTAGACACTCAAAACAGCCTTGATATATATATATATAATATATATATATGTTACAGTCAATGTGTACAACTAGTCATTGTATACAATGACTAAAATTTTTACCGAGTTGACACAATGACTGATTCGGTCAGGCATTGTATACAATGACTAAAAATACCAGCTATTTCACACATTGACTGAAAAAGTGTGCTCGATATTGTACACTTTGCCTGAAACCTCTGTTACAAAAAAGGTACTAGCCGCATAGTCGTATAGCCAAAGACAACAGTTAAAATGAAACCTGTAATTTTAATACTGCCGATATCT
>JAQFXW010000680.1:0-17396 GCA_034693945.1 Dendrobaena attemsi
GCTCTACCTTTCTCACTGCAAGTGTTTCTACATCTTTCTCTCATCTCAAAACCTATCTCTTCTCTCGGGGTCTTTGCGCTGGGAGTGCTTCTGAAGGGCAAATGCTGTGACAGGCGCTTTATAAATTCACAAATACAATACAATACAATAAATGCGCGACGGAAGGACTTAACATTTGACATAAATATTGTTGACAGTAGGCCAAACAAATTTAAAATTCAATGCAAACCGTACAAACGTAATCTATCACAGTTTTATTTTCATTTTCGTAAAATATATTTTGGTTTGTTTTGTATATCAATAATTTTTATTATTATTTCTTGCATCGGTTAGAGGACCTAGGCCTAGGGGCCTATAGGCCCTACTTTAATTTCACGCCGTTGTTTGAGCCAGGCCTACAAATAGTTAATCCGCAACTGAAGCTAACTCCCCAAGAGTTTATTTGCTATCTGTATTTAAAGACCTACCCAATGTGCTTCAACTTAAGGAATGCATAATAGAGAACATCAATACTACAAACAACAACAATACAACTAATAACAAAATTTTTTTTTTTTTTAGTTTATGATTGTATAAAGGCAAATTATGCTATATCATAGTATTATATCGTATAATAGTGGCATCAGTTTTGCCCAAGCAAAGATGGTCTGCAGGTATTATTATTGTTACTTATCATCATTAATGCTGTTACTACTATAAATTATGGTCATATCGTCACAACTATTAAATATATATCACAATTACTTTTTAAGTATGGTAGGATCAGATAGCTATAGGTAAGGTGAAAATATAATGGCAGAGAACTGACCGGATACCCTGGTAGGCCAATCTCTCCTCTGATACCAGGTACTCCAATGGGACCAGTAGATCCTGGAGGACCTGGGCGGCCACTTCTTCCTTCCCCATCACCTTCGCAAGGACCGCAGCTCTCTCCTGGATCACCCTTCTCTCCTTTGGCACTCTGTTAAAATTAAAGGTCAAACAGATACAGGTCAATCAAATCTAATACCAGTCAAGGTACCTCTTGAAAGTAGGCCTACTGTTGCCTGGTAACCAGGTAAAGACTGGGCCGCATGACTACCGGAAATTTCCTAGTGGGCCGGTGCCACAACCTCGAGGGCTGGTGCTGCAACTCTAATTTCGGTCTCGTGCCGTATCCCTAATTTTCGGCCGGTGAATTAACCCTGAAAGCCACAAAATTTTCAGAAATGAAGTCGAAAATAAATAAAGGTTGTCAGATATTTTGTGGGATGAAAAATCGAAAATAAGACACGATGACTAAGAAAAAGTCGTCAGAAATTTTGTGGGGTTGTCAGAAATTTTTCTCCCGGGCCGCTGTTACAAACCAGTTCAATGCTGCTGGTAACCCTGGCCACAACAGCAGGTACAAAGATGTGGCATCGTTAATATCTTTTTGGTCAGACACTTAATGTTGCTCTTTGTTAAAATAATTATGAAAAGCTTCTGTTCTCAGTTGAGGCGCTATGTCCCACAACGACATTGTTGGAAACGATTTGATCAGATTACACAACATGAAACCAGATAAGATCGATATATATATATAACATTTTGATTACAACGTAATCAACCAGAATAAGTTAAACTACTCATTAGATCAATTTACATCAGTTACATCACGTACGATTAACTACTATAAAACAAGTTGACGAAACCTACAGATGAAGGGGGTAGTGGTAGTACACCAGGAATTGTATTTCCACTGGCATCCGTGGATGGTAGGTAGACCAAGGTACCTGGAGGTCCAGGCGGTCCCTGTGGACCAGGTAAGCCCTGCAATTAATAAATCAATTAACAAATCCCTCACCGTAACCAAACTTAAACCGTCAAATGGCCTCTAATGTAGTGTCAGTTAAGTAATGAAAATTACAGAATTATGTACAGTAACAGTATCATTATGGGATTGTAGGGCTACACTAAATGAGCCTATAAATGGTATTGTCATCAGAAAATTTGCAATGAGTATGCTATGTATCTAAGAGTACAAAAACTGTGTTTGCCGAAGTCATGCCTGACGACCCTTTTTGTAAGCAATGAGCAAATAACTTGATATTTTGAGGTGACACGAATTAAATTTTAAAAACTTATCTGGATTAAACAAAGATTAAATCACATCAAAATCAAAAGTACTAAAATTATCAAACACTTGCCACAATTCCATCAAGACCAGATAGTCCTGGAGGTCCAGGTGATCCTGCAGGTCCTGAACGTCCCGTGGAACCTGGAAATCCTACGGGTCCAGCGGGTCCTACATCACCCTTCTGCCCTGGTCTACCCTGGTTGACAAAACACACACAGGCCTCAAAAGTACTTGAAAGTGTAATTGTATACATTAAACTGAAAACTTTGTCGAACAAGATCATAATTCAAAATAAGGCCTGGAAAGCTAAAGTAAGACAAAACAATATCGCACCTTACATAGCCTCAAAATTAATTCTTAGTACACATTTAATTTTATTTATTTATTAAATTTTCATTAAGCGACACTCTGTCTAATGACCAAGTATCAGTAGACAGCGTTGAGCAATTGTGAGAGGACTTACTCATGGTACCTACACAGCCCAATTTAGATCGCACTGGTGTGGCGATCTAACTTGGATCTCGCCCCGTCCTAGTTGCGGGATTTGTGCTGCCCTACCACTGACGTTCAAGGCCGCCGATTTTCGCTCCTCTGAGAGGGCGATACTTCTGATTTCATATGCTCGTATTGCCACCATGCAGAGCCGAGCGTTCTCCGAGGTAGGCCCGGTTGTCTGGAAAAATCTCCCTCTGGAGTTGCGCCTTCTATCTGAAACTTCCTTCAAAGCATTATATATGCTTAAAACTGTACTCTTTGGCTGTGCAGGAGTTGGGAGCGCTTCTGAGTAGTCCTCCTTTGAAGAAGTACTATATAAAATTCCTGAATGAATGAAATGAAGAATGAGAGTATCGTACCCTATTCGTCCTGTCCAGACTACAAAGCAAGTGATCTATTAATAATCGCACCATGTTGTCCACATTTCAGAGATGGAAATCTCCTTTAATAATGCAAGGCAAGAAAAGCTAGAGTAAACGAGGCAGGCCTAAGGCTGTAATTTTCACAATAACATTTCTTTACTCTTTGGTGTTCCAAAATTGTGCTTCAGTAGCCTTCATTGAACCCACATATTAGGTTGTCTCCTCTTATTTCATATTACCATTCAATACACCATCAGCTTCTAACTCTAAGAGCACATCTACATTGCACCTCTTAAGAAAAAGACTTCTAGGTTTCGTGTGAACCAGTAGGTCTCAAAGTAGTTACAAACCTGATTCAATCCGACGTCACCTCCTTCAAAATAGTTACTGCCGGGGATTCGTGCATGTACCCCTGGAGGTCCAGGCGGCCCGGGGGGTCCGGGGTAACCGATCACACTAGCCCCCATTTCTCCTTTGTCACCCTACAATTCAAGGCACTAACTGATTATCAAAAACATACGATTTGAAATTGAAGTCATCTGCTGATCACTATGCCTAGATATAGAGAACAAAATCAGCCTAGAAGCATTCAGATACCATACAATGCAACTCCGTATATGCAATACCTCTTAAAGGCCTGCCATGATGCTATCT
The DNA here is from genome assembly GCA_034693945.1 of Dendrobaena attemsi. Taxonomy (NCBI): domain Eukaryota; kingdom Metazoa; phylum Annelida; class Clitellata; order Crassiclitellata; family Lumbricidae; genus Dendrobaena; species Dendrobaena attemsi. Next base: position 3,610 of record JAQFXW010000680.1, read on the forward strand.
ATATTAATATTCAGATGCAACACAACAGTACAATACCAAGTATTCTTAGAGGCAGGCATTGTGTTTTGTCAAGAATGGTGAATGCTTTAATGTATACTTCTGATCAAAAGCACAAAAATTATTAGTCTATTTCCAACTTTAGAGCATCAACGAAACTACTCAATTTATGTCTCTATCTCTATTTCTTATTTTTCTCTAATCTCAACTCTCTTGCCTTCATTTTTACAAATGTAGTAACGTATCTCTTAAACACGGTCTCAGTACAACGACACCACAGAAGTTCAAGAACACTTCACTATTCATTAGAAACCTCTGATAACTGAAAGAAGTTTGTTTAGTTCACATTATGTGGCACATAAAGTGCTCAGATGCAATACAACTGCAAAGCAGAACCAGATCTATGATCTGCTCACCTTAATGCCTGGAAATCCTGCAGAACCTGATTCTCCTGGGGTTCCAGAAAGACCTGGTACCCCATCATTTCCCTGTTCTCCTTTGAGACCCTGAGGCCCTGAGTTTCCTTGACTACCCTACAAACACCAGTGTATACAACACAATGTTAGATTACATTCGGTTAGATTTGGATTAGATTGTGATTTACACTAGATTGGATTTTATTAGATTTTATTTAGATTTAGAATTACTTTAGATTAGATCATCTAGACTAGCTCAGCTCACATTAGACTAGGTCAAGTCCTTATTTACTTTATAATCTGGACACATAAGATCAAATTTAGATCAGAACAAAGTTCTCACCTTACTGCCCAAGTTTCCTTTCTCGCCCGGTAAGCCTCTGCCCCCTTTACTACCAGGAGGTCCTTTTGGACCCACCACTCCCCTTGATCGGATTTTGAGAAACTCCTCCATGGTTAGATCCTTGTCTTCTCCAGATCCCATGTCTTCCAAGTAGGTTGTTGGGGACCCAGGAGGCCCTGGCAGACCACGAGGTCCCATTGAGCCTGGTTGGCCATTGGCTCCAGCATCACCCTTCTGTCCTGGTACTCCAGGATGCCCCGATTGCCCCACATCGCCCTTCAATGTAAAAAATAATGGGAATTCACTTGTCCTATACTTTGGAATTGCTTATCTGCTGTTATTTGATGCCTGTAGTGTAGCTATCTAATCTATTTATTTAGACATCGCATTGTATTTACTTGCGAATTTATAAAACGTTGCTCACAGCATGTATCCTTCAGAAGTGCTCCACGTGAGAAGCCATCACACGGAGTTCACGCCCCTCTAAACCAAATTCAAGTTTGTAAGGACACTCAACAGTTACTATTTACATTTCAGTAGTCTTAAGCTACGAAACAAAAATCCTAGTTATGTTGCTGCACATCGGCTGCTTGTATAGTATCCATCTACCAGTAAACATAGATTAAATTAATGTGTTAATAACTGAATTTCACTTAAGTAGAAGCACTGACCTTTGACCCTTTTGCTCCAGCAGCTCCTGGTTTTCCAGGTAGGCCCACACCTTGGATGCCCTGAAATTAATTTTTCAATTGATACTAATTATTTCAACATGCAATTACAATGACTGAATTGTGTAAGCAATCAAATTCCAATTATTACATGTAATTTTGATTGCAATTCAATTACAAGTTAGTTTCAATATTATTATTTGGTTAAAAAAGGAAAAATTATTTTTGTAATTGTTAAAATTTTATTCATCTTACTCTTTGTGCACTGGTCTGTAATCTGCATTTTATTTAAGTATGTCAAATTGTCAAGCATTGGAGATACGGTTTACATTTATAATAATCTAAACCCATAATTCTTATCGTAACAATGTAATGATGTAATGGTGTCTGGCCCTAATGCTCTGCAGTTTAAAAACTAAACATAAATTAAATGTAAACGGACGGGTATTGAACTCAGCCTGACTGCACGACTGGCGAAGTCCAGGCAAACACACTACACTACGGAGGTTCTATGTAAACTAATCAACAAAGGACAGTTACGTGGAATGTTCATGGGTTTAGTATCAATGCATGTCTGGCACTACATCTCCATTTACAAGGCAATAAATCATTAAAAACGTTGACAATAGTGCTTAGTTGGCTTTAATAGTAGAAGTTTATTTAATTTATTGAGTTACCAGTAGCACCAAAGAAACACTGAACTGGAACTGAAGATGGAAGCTTGTCACTGAATTTATGCTAGATAATCATTATATTGAATGTTCCCAACATATGCCACAGTTGACTCCTATAGGGTCGTCCATAAAAGACATCTGCAGAAAATGACGTTTAGTTCTGATCAGACAATATTGTATACGAAAATAGACCTTACAGTTCCTCAAATGGCGTGCACATGAAAGAAATGGCAGAAGGAGTTATTACCGGTTGACCAACTTCCCCCTTAGGTCCAGGAAATCCCGTTTGAAAAGCACCGTTGATTGCAGCTGAACCTATGCAATGATTCAGAAGCTCACAATCAGCCTCACGTGTAAGAATTATCAATAAATGTGATAAATGTATCATCATTAATACAGCATCATATGCATATTGTCTGTATTTAAGCTGCATGTAATTCATATTCACTTCCTAGCTGATAAGGTTGATGATTATTAAGATGAAGGCAATATGCAAAGCATATATATCCAAGCATTTAAACACACATTAAGCACTTAATTTATAGACATAACTTACCAGGTAGACCGGGAAGCCCTGGCGGTCCACGAGGACCAGCTGGTCCAATTGGACCAAGAGGCCCGGGTGGGCCTACGAATCCGACACCCTGAAAATAAAATTGGACTATATGGGTTTGCAAGTAGTGCCACTGTTTGATTATGACTGCAGGACATTAAATGATGTATACAGAACAGATGAAGTAGCTCTTACAAATGAAAACAACTGTAAAATATGAAAACGTACAGTTAAGCCTACCTCCAAAAATAGTGTACGATTAAGGTCATATGACATAAAAGGTACAATAAGGCCTATAAAATTATAAGATAAAGAATTAAAATGCAAAATAAGACATAAAATTATTTTAAAAAAGCAACATGAATCATGATGAACTAACTTATAATATCAAATTCCTCAGACTCAAACTTATGAAGTTATTTAAGTCATTCGAAGGTTCCGACTATGGCCCATGTACGTACCCTGGATGAGCACTTTAGCAATGTGAAATTTTAATCTGCCTGGGACAGATCATCGCACATTAATAATTAGCATAGGCTACGCCTGAAAATACCAAGTGAAAGCTGAGAACGAAACCTAACTAGCACATCACCAAATCATAGAATTAAGACTAATCAACTGAGTGAAATAATGGTGTTAGTAAAAGCAGTGCCAAAAGTTTCACATAATTATTACCTGGTCTCCCTTGTCACCTTTGGCCCCTGGTCGCCCCACTAGGCCGGGCATGCCTGGTGGACCGGGATTGTCCAATAGATCCGGGGATGGGTAGGATGGGAACATGGGTCGAGATGGTCCCACACCAGGAGGACCCTGTAAACATGAAGCATCTGGGTGAGTCAGTGGACAAACTGAATTTGCATCTTAAAGTTTCATCTTCACTACTCAATTAATTCAATCAGTTTTTATTAAATAAATTTCATTGAATTCGAATCAAAATGAAATGATCTGACATAAGTCACTTTTCAGTTTGCAAATGATTTTACATACATACAAAATTACAGATTAGCACATCACAAATGGTACTCAATAATTATGGGTGATGATAATTATGATGTTGCTAATGTCAGCGACAATGATGCTGCTTCTGCTGCTGCTGCTGCTGTCTAATGATGATGATGATCCCACCGGAACTCCTGTCTCTCCTCTGTTGCCTTTTGATCCGGCTATTCCCGGAGCTCCATCAAAGCCTGGAAATCCTAATTGTCCATGGTCTCCCTTTTCACCTGGAAAATCATTAAATAATATAGATTAGGTAAGATCGATTTAAACTCTTATTTTGCAGTCTCACATAATTCTGTGAGACTCTAATAAATCAACAAAGCAATAGCACATCTTGACACACATCAGGATTTGAAGTGGTTCAGAAGACGTGTTGTAATGTAGTAGGCTCCATTCAAGATCACTGTAAATAACCAGAAAATCTCAACGAACGAATGAATAACTGAATAAATGAGTGGTTTTGGTGAACAAATGAATAAAGGAGTTTGCCTTGGAAGAATCCATCATTGATTTTTTGGTAAAATAATAAGTCTATCAATAAATTCATCACCAAATTGAATCTAGCATATTCTGAAAAAACCCACTGAAAACCAATCAAGCAAAGAGAGGAGTGACCGTCAACGAACCTTTGACTGGCGTAGGCTGAGGATCGGAGATCACATGCTTCCCTTCACCAGGTGGTCCCACCGCTCCCTTTTCTCCCTTGGGACCAGGCGGACCTGGGCGTCCTGGTAATGCTGTGGGATAGTCCAGTACGGCCTGGTGTGTCTGGAAAAAAGAATGTAATGCAACCAATGTATGCTCAGTGTATGCACTGTAATTATATAGGCCCTATAACCGTACACGATCGCACTACCTCTTAGTCCAAATGTTGCTTCTCAACCGCTTGCCCTCTCTCTCCTCCAGCTTTCCACTCACGACTGAAAACCAACCTCTTCAAGGTATCCCACGGGGTGATCCTGATTCTGCCCACCACTTCATGAGTTTTCCATAGCAGCTGTAGGCTACCATACATCCTCAAGTTTCTCCTCAGCTTATTAATATAATTCCCGCATTCTAGGCCTAATCTGGCACGAAGACGGACCAAACAAGTCTAACAATGTGGCTAGTGCGAACTAGATTTGAGATAACGTCAGCGATTATGCAGTTCTACTTAAGTGCAGAGAAAGTTGAGACAGCTTGGCCCACTTTACATTGCATATGAAAATAGCATTTGTTTAATTACTTTAATATAGGCCTATAGCTTTATACTTTATCTTTACCTTACGCTACAATAATGTCATAATTACAATTCGATCTGACCTCAGCTGCACACTCCACATCAGTGTCCGGGCCACAAGCAGCGCTGCCCTCCTGTAAAAGTCAAACAGTGCGGTCTCTTATATCATTAACGAAAATAATGTACTTTGATTTCACATAGATTTGCTCAATTATTAGGCTTCATAAACCAATCGGTCTTTCCACAATAGCCTCAGAGCTTACGCATAACACAATTCGGCAGCCAAAGCTTTTTGGGCTTCACATATGACAATCCTCAGATTCGAAACCAGGTAGATGTGTTGAAAAGCCGACACGTTTTCCTTTCGTACTCTGTGCCATGTGCACCGCATGTTATCATTAGGCCTACATCTGCCTTAAGAGGCAATCCATGGCATGCGTCTGCTTCAACATCGGCGACGCATTTCCTGCTTTTTTTTATAGGCCTTGCATTGGCTAATGGAGAGAGACTATACAAGGCTCTACCTCTATCAAGTGGCTGTTATAGCAGCTAATAGCCTAATAAAACCCTATCTATGGCTTCCGTTTGTCCATTTATTCCCACCGAGAACAAGCAATTTAGTTCTCAATTTTAGTTACTGAGCCATTAAATTAATGAAGAGTGTCCGTGAATAGGTTTAGTAGCAAACAAGATTAGATTTAATTGAAATTTGCATTTCTTAAGTATCACTTTCTCATGAATAATGAACATCTGACCTCAGTTCTGTTCAGTTAGTAGGCTAGATCAGCACATTAGGCATATAATAATGTAGGCCTACTAATAATGCACTCTATTATAGGAACTAAACAATATATTCATTTCATATAAACCTATATAGGCCTATTGGGTATTTTTGGCTCAAGTAAATAAACTAAAAATGCAATACAACAAACTGTTGTGCATAGGCATATATAAGCTTAGGGCCTATATTCTGTAACGTTTAAACTATAACATAATTAGGCCATAGGCCTATGCAAATATCCTAGAAAGTGTGGCTAACTTCAAAAGGTTCTTTCAGTTCACCGCAGGCTTTCAGAGCGGCCTCTGGATCGGCAAAGAATTTCATGTACTGAATATCGCCCTGAAAAAGCAATGAACACGATAATTATTACTATCTGCCATCATCGTCGTCGTCATCACAAGAACATGACAACTCACTATAGTCGTGTCGATAAGAAAGACGCCGTACTGCTCTGGATGATGATCTAGGCTATATTAGCTCTGTCTTGTTAGAGATAGGCCTACATGCCACACATACATGCAACCACACATGCATACACAGTACACAAGTGCGATTATACTAATCATAGGCCTACACACATACATACAATGCAAAGGTGCATAAACGACGTAAACATACATGTCGTAGAACTACTATGCTTAGGGTATGAAAACCCTTATTTTTCTCGGCTCGAATTCCGCTGACTTCCTCAAAATCTAATAATTAATCGTTGCTACACTTAGGCCTAGGCCTACCTACCTCGAACTTTCGACTCTGCAGTCCTCTCTGCCCCAGATAGAAAGTTGATCCGTCGTCGAAGGTCAGTTCCGGGGTTCTCTTCCGGGTCAACCGGATCTCCGAATACAACGAGCAGTTGTCGTACAGGGCGATGTCTTCACCTCTTACCCGTACCGCCAGCAGTGTCCATCTGCCGACCATTTCCGGAACGACTGCAAAGCGGGCAATGGTGACCGAGGACCTGGCCGAACGGTAATCCGTGTAGTAGAGCGTGACGTCCGTTGCTGCCACTCCCGTCTCGCTCTCCGACTCGGAGATTTCGAGTCCCAGCTGGATCATGGTATTCGATGGATTGATGACGGCGAAGAGGAATCCGCCGATGGACTTACGAGGTCGAACGTTGGCCAGAATGGAGAAGTCGGTGCTGAGCTTGCGGAAGTATTGGTGAGCTGGAGCGCTGGCTTCTGTTTTGGGGCCGAGGGAGAAGCTGGGGAACCCGTCGGCACCCGTCGAGAAGTCGGAGCCTATCATCGGGATAGCCAACAGGTCGACTTCTCTGACTGAAAGTCAAGAACGATATGCTGCAGGTGGAACTATTGTAGAAGTATGCAAAATAACTATTAAGCATAAATATACAAAATCACCATAGCTAGGCCTAGGCCTACTTAGGCCTTATAGGCTTATAATTAGTTGCGTGGGATCTTCTCCACACCTCAGTTCCAATGGGTGCAACGCTCTTTAAGGACGTCGTGCACGGTCCGTGATAGTCTGAGATTAAATTCCCTTAAATTATAACCACCATATGCGAAAGCAGAGCGTGGGACATATTTTATTTATTTATTCACACACTTCTATACCGCCCTTTCAAGTCCCCTACTACTCAGAGGCGGTCCCGACTACATCCCGGAGGTGTGTCGGAGTTCACACCCCGAGGCGTCACGAGAAATTGTTAGTGAAGGACTCGCTCAAGGTGCTTACGCGGCGGGTGGGATTCGAACCTGTGACCCTTCGGTTGCAAGGCGGCGACCTTCACCACTACACTACCACGCCCAACGGTCGGCTGTAGACCTACATGTATAATCCTACACTTTAACCAATGTGCACAGCTAACTAGTTAGCCCACTATAGTCCAACTGAATGGTTCGAAGGAATTGGATTAAAAAGATACAAGTAGAATAGAATGTGAATGGAATTGAAAGAAGATGAATCAGTGAATAGTAATCAATCACAAAGAAAGGATTGACATAAAAACGAGATGGACCGGAAAGTCGCACGTTAGAATCCAGCACGAGCCGCTACCTATAGCAACGTTGGACAAGAATTGCTGACCCAGAATTGTCTGTGATGATGGCAACGGTAAACCACCTCACTCATCTCATTCACAGGTGGCATAAGTCATAAACTTGCCTTTTGGTAGAGAACTCATCATCAACACACAATGGATAGCAATGAAAAGATGGAATAGAAAGCAATCAGCAATAAATGGAAAAAAATCGAAGGTAATAGACGAAACTGGAATCGGAGAGAAAGGATTCTACTTAGCTGTGAATTGAGCAGTGAGCAACGTGTTGCTAACTGAAACCAGGGTCTGACACGTTGAACTGGAAACAGATATAGACCTATGTTCCATGCACTCACTCTCCTTTCCGTTCATCTTCTTCTTTTCCTTCCTTCCGTCCTTCTTTCCATTCATCTGACTTGACTTTCACACCTATAGACTGCATATTTATTTATTACTATATCTCCATTCGATTAATCCTTTCAAAACAAAACCGGTGCCATATGATCCGGGTCTGCGTATAGACACCCGTCGGACCATAAATTACGCGATATCCTCGCAGTCTTGTTTGGCTTCTGACAATGATAGATGTGCCCAGGTGTGGCCCAAATAATACTATACCCATTTAGATCCTTACTCCGGCCCCGTAATTGCCTCGTGTCGTACAGACGTACACCTGCATCTGCCCAACAGTGCTGTGAGTTACGCTTTTAGTAGACAAGTATGCATAGTTTTGTATACCTACTGTAACCTACAGACCGTTACTGGCGTTACATATTGTGCCTGCTGTAGGAACATCAGAAAGTTCAAGTAGTCTGAACAGTAAGACTGCAAGAATGTGCACACAGCAAGGCGTCTGGCGGCTGTTGTTAATATCTATTATTTTGTGGGTAAAATCGTGTTATTTTATCTGACTTCTCGCTATTCTTAAAGAATTTGTAATTAAGCCTACTTAATTTTATGATCTTCTCACTGCACATCCAATCTCTATCACTTACAGAGGTCAAATGAAGGCAACTTCGCGGCAGCAACGACACTTGACGGGTTCATTCGGTTGCTTGTGATCATAATAATGTATGGGCAGTGATGGGCAAAAATAGTTTTCAAAAGTATTTTGAAAATACTTTACAAAATAGTTTTCAAAAGTGTTTGCAAAATACTATTTTGAAAATAGGTTTGAAAATAGTTTATGAAAATAGTTTTTGAAAATAGTTTTTGAAGATGTTTTTCAGGAATCAACATTTTACACTTTTATTGCAACTCACTAGTGTGTACATTTACACTGCATTAAACCACAGAATATACAAAGCGTAATATAGCTACGTTTTATATTCTGTGGCATGAGTCTGTACTTCCTATACTTTTCCTTATACAAATATGTATATATTTATGTGTTTTCTTATTCTCGGCATGTTAGGACGAGTGGACTGCAGTCTTCACCCTCGCCGGCGTCGCTGTCTCGTCATCCCACCACTGACAGTGCATTTACGGTGACGGTTAGCGTGGGCTTACTCGTCACAGTAGGCGGCTGCTGTTGAGTATCCAAGTGGCCAGTCAGCACTTAACCGAAATATGCACCTGTTATTATTATAATGACCTCTGCCCAATGTCGTCTCTGATGAGAAACTTCAAGAAATAAGACAGAAATTCAACCAACTTGAAAATGTCTTGTAACGGAGCCTCTAACAGTAGTGTCACTTTGGGTACTGATGCTGCCTGCTCATGAAAACCGTGCACACAACTGACACTACACCAGTGACACCCAGGGGCTTCTATCCCCCCCACCCCCAAGTAGCCGGGCTCAACAACTCAACAACAGAAAACTTATAACTTTCAATTTCCCCCCTTAAAAATATTCTTCTCTCCTCTCTGACCAGTCTTCTCCCTATTTCTGAAAATTATACATTATAAAATGTTCCCACCCTGTTTTCCACTGGGCGCACTTGCGCCCGCTTGGTATAGGGATAGAAGCCCCTGGTGACACCACCATATCGTTGCCTCAACCCCTCGAACTAAAACTCCTTCAGATTACCCCGCCAGGGAAGGAATGTATAACTTGCACAGGAGACTCCCACAGCATCACGTTACGCCTTCCAACAGCTTAACACTGTCACAGGCAAACGATCGAAGGTATAAACAAGCATACATACAAACAAACACGTTCGGTCACTCTATCACACTCGCTCACACAAACACTCAACCCATGACCGTGCGCGCCCAGACACCGAAGCCCCAGGGTCTGCAGTTGTGGTCTGTCTAAGGAGCGAATGGGGTGATTAATGAGGAAACAAGGTGCGTGATTAACGATAGAATCAGATGATTTTGCCAACTAAAGGAAGCGGATGCCAAAGCCAATCACAGTTCTCCGATAAGACGCACTGACTAAACTGGGTGATGTAGACACTGGAACCTACTCTGCAGAATATTACAGCTTATATTATGGATTCTGCAGCAGCGCAGATACGACTGTCGTGAATATATTAACTACTTGGTCTAATGGCTTATGTAGGCCTATGTGTAACATTGTGTATGTATGTAACTATGAGTGTATGGATGCGTAAATGCATAGGCCTACATACATACATACATACATATTTACATACATACATACATACATGCGTGGATATATATACATACATACCTACATTCATACATAAATACATTACATACATACATACATACATGATGATGAGTTCTCTGCCCGGAGGCAGGTTCTTGCGCCACCTCGGGAATGAGATGAGCGGACGTACTGGAAACCACCTCGCTCATCTCCGTAACCAAAGACTTCCGTGGCCAACACGCTTACCGATGTAGCTAACTGGGCCAGTACATACATACATACATGTATGTATATATACATGTATGTATATGTACATACATATATATATAGGAATGGGCCAGTACATACATACATACATACATACATACATGTATGTATATATACATGTATATATGCATACATACATGCGTAAATATGCGTGTAATTATGTACTACTTTTAAACGTCAAAATGACGGATTTTTTAATGTGTGAATTTTAACATGAATTCGTTAAGCCTTATGCCAACTTAATTGTACATAAGCGAATAAATTGACTAAATGTTAATTTCGTGAGCGCTCGTAGTAAATAAAACTTTAACCCATAAAATCTGCAAAATGCGAACCTAACGAGTAAATTGATCAGGGGTGGCAAAGTGTTGGATTTTGATTTTTTGGTTTTTCTAAAGAAAATAAAAAGATCAAGAGACTTTGGTTTTGGCTTTTTAAAATCGGAAAATCAAAAAACCATAAAAAAAGCCAAAAAAAACATAAAAAAAACAAAAAACAGAAAGCCAAAAAACATAAAAACAACAAAGCCATAAAAAACCAACAAACCATAAAAACCAAAAAACCAATTTTTTCCCCAAGTCTTGGTTTATTTCACCCCTGAAATTGATACTAATCGGAGCTATTTATTTATGGTTTAGATTTTAGAACTGGCTGTAACCCGTCAACATGTCAGACTTTGTTAAGCGCTTTCGTAAGTAGCCTACATTTATTTTTTTTAAATGCCTTAGCCTATCTAAACGTATGTAGGCTAAGCTATAAGCTTATTACATGAATTGAATACATATAGGCCTACGCGTAATGTCTTCCCGTCGGAGTACCAAATGAAATTCGCATTCAATTCGACATCACATCCTGCAACCAATCGATGAGAATCCGCCATATAGGTAGGCTTCGGTGTGTATGTATGCGTGTTCATATAGATTTCCACCGTAGCATCATGTAGTCTCCTCAGCCTGACCTCCTCGGATTTGACCTGGCACCGGAACGGACAAGGAGTTAATTGGCTATTGCGGTTTTGATTTGGTATAGCGCCGGTGAATAAGCTGGTCTCCCTGACGTGGCTTTTGTGGGCGCTGAGAAATTTTCGGAGATTTACATTACATTACATTACATTAGGCGAGCTATTGCTTACAGGACGAACGTATAGGCCTACGTGATTCCCGTACGGTGTCAGTAAGACGCGTCAACTTCGTCAAGTTGCCGCTCGACATGATCCTTTGACTGAGAGTTCCGAGAAGTAGGCTAAACACGACCAATGACTATTATGATTCGTTGATGTGACATAATGCAGCGGTTCTCAACCTGTGGTCCGCGGACCACTGGTCAGCGGGCATGTGCCAGGTGGTCCGCGAGCAGGTGGTAAAATAGAAAAATATTTATGAGAACATGTAAAAAGTTAACGTTTTCTGTTTCTTCGCATTTGAAAGGTATAGAAAATGTGCGAAAATGTCAGTAGACCTGTGTACTAAAGAAGGTCATCAACTAAATTTAGGGGGTGGATATCGATTTTCGGAGGAATGATTAAAATGGTCATACTTGTGCGGTGGTCCGCGACGCCGGCGAAAATTCTGTAAGTTTTCCGCGGGTTCCAAAAGGTTGAGAACTGCTGACATAATGAACCTGGCCCATACAGGCGTTCACTTAGGCCTATAAGACGTACATGTAGGCTATAAGATAGCGTGCACACTGCACATGCAGTGCTTAGGCACTGTATGCCTATATGTACGTGGATGTAACTCTATCTTAACAAACCCACAAGTGGAAGTCTCCTGTTACCTTGCAGCTTGGCTACCTTTCGCTTTCTTGGCCACACTCCGAGTATCTTGACATTCTACATATAGTAACATAGCATATGCATTTAAAGAAACTATCGAAGATCGCTTTACGTTTTTATCTCTCTTTATACGTCTCTTAGCATTCCAACAGCGCCCTCAAGCACCGCTCCCCCCCCCCCCCCCATGCATCTCCGAAACGACGCGTGCAATAAGAGGAACTCTCTTTCTCTCTCCTGCAGAGTCAGAGAAAGCGATAGAAGGCTTTGAAACACTGCAGCATTCGTCCAGCGCCACTTGAAACAACCGTCTCCCAAACAGCAGCAGAAGAACACTTAAGGGCAATGGACTGTCAGCGTTAGGTGAAGTGATGTCAGATGAGATGAGGCGCAGTTAGGAGATAATAAGAGGGGAGAGGCCCGATCGAGGTGGGTGGTTCATTCCAGGTATAAGTTGAGATGAGGTGGAGCTGCTGAAGACGAGTTGAGCGGAGGACGAGTGAGTCTAGGTGACTCGAGATGAAGTGTGGCGAGGCGTGGCGATGTTATCTGATGTGAAACGAGTTGAGCTAAAGTGTGTGCAATGTGTGTACGTGGTTTAATTCGCATTGCAAATATAAAATAGGCCTTTTTGACTGAATAAAACAAAAGACATTAGTCGTCTCATCGTAAATCGAGTCGAACGGACTCTAAGGAATTTGAACAATTTTAACTCAAGAACATTGTATTGGCTAGATGAGACCAAACCTGTTATGATCTAAGGTCTACAGGGTGAGCACCAAAAAATGACCCTCTTACGTGTTTTCCTAATATTTTGGTCAAAAATAGAAATATGTAAATAGAATTTTACAAGCTGAAAGACAATTCATATTTACGTATAAATACCATATTTCATCAAAATATTTCAAACAAAACAAACGTTATTGCGCTTGTAGTGACGTCACCTACTGTTTTTGATGGTTCAAAAACGTTTAACAGTTTTTGCTAATATTTTTGCCAAAAATAAATATTGTTTAATGATATTTCCCAGGCTTAAAGGCAACTAGTATTTACATATAGTGACCAAATTTTATTTAAATATTTCAAACGCAACTAAAGTTGCAGCACATTTTTGGGGAACAAATTATTGATGCGTTGCACGTTTTAAATCAGCAGAATTTAGTAGGTGGAATCACTAAAAGTGCTGCAAATTATGTTGTGCTGGAGATTTTTTATAACATTTGGCCCTATGTCTAAATATGAATTACCTTTAAGAGTATAGAATTTCATTAAAATATATTGACTTTTGGCGTAAATACTATCAAAAAAACCGTTAGATGTCATCAAAAAATCGGTGGGTGACGTCACTAAAAGTTGAATAGCTTATGATTTGTTGAAGATACTTTGATGAAATCTGGCACTTATATGTAGGCGTGAGCTGCCTTTCTGCTTGTGGAATTTTATTTTAAAATGACCATTTTTGACGGAGATATTGGCAATAGACGTGGGGTCATTTTATTAGCAAAGGCTGTTAAACAATTTTGAACCATCAAAAAGCAGTGGG
>JAQFXW010000681.1:0-17396 GCA_034693945.1 Dendrobaena attemsi
TGGACAATGACTAAGAAAAGGGGAAAAAAGATCAATGCATGTGAAATGTGGATATGGAGGAAGATGCTGAGAATATCGTGGACAGAGAAAATAACTAATGAATGGGTACGTATGGCGATTGGAATCGACAAGGATGAGACGTTACAACAAATAGTGCTAAAAGCAAAGCTGTGGTTCTTTGAACATGTTATCAGATCAGATGGATTAGAAAAGGAAATGATGTTGGCTTGTGGAGAGGGAAGGAGAAAACAAGGGCGACTAAGGAAAAATGAATGGATGAGATACATGAAACAACTGGAATGAATTTGGCAGAACTAAGGGACATGACTTTAGAAAAAAGGAAATGGAGACGCTTCATCATGACGGTCGCTAAGATTCTACGAATCGACAGCACAAGGTGACAAGGCGAGGGGTGTCAGAGATGAATTTTTACTTTTCTGCATTTTCGTATAGTACAACGTGAACTCTACTTTTTCACCAAGTATTACATGTAAAAAGTCTATAAATATATTTTAGTAATTTTATATGCAAATATAAGTTCTTCTCAGTGCATTTTCAAATCATAGCCGTCTCTCGAATAAAGTTTCCCCCCTGTTGAACTTGGTATCACCTGAAAGCCTCTCTTCTAGACAATGCACGTCACATAAATTAATAATAATTATTTTCCTCAAATTACTTCTAAATTCTTGAACTTGCACTAATTATTCGTGCAAGTTCAAGAATTTAAAAACAGTTTGATTAGACGCAGAACTAGGACGATCATGTGACCAGAATGATGGGCACAAATAGAACCTAACAATTGATCGAATATCATTGTTATTTACTCACAAGATTACGAATTCCAATTATTTTGTCATCATTTCAACAAAATGAAGCTAGCACAATACATAGTCGACATCATAAATAATACAAGTAAGCTAGTTTACTTTCAACATGGCACTTAGAGATGACTGGTACAACTTTAATCACAACTTTTTTGTGTCCTATCTTTACATCGTGTTTTCTGAAAACTGCTATATCGCAATTTCGGAAGTTTTATAAGATTAAAATATTTGTAACTCTGTCAAATATCAAGATATCGGACCAAACACGAGCTCTTTTAAAGGGAAACTTCTGCTCTTTAATGTGGCATAAAAATGTAATTTTTTTTTTTTAAACATAAGCCTGAAAGAGTAAAGATCGCCGACATATAACTACAAGATCCCGAACAAAACAAATGATTCTTGGAAGTCATAATCAATGACTAAACCAATTATTGTTATATAGAACTTTCTGCATCAGTGCACCTCCAGGAATGCAAAGTTATTGAAACTGGGCAACCGTCTGCTGCAGCAACTATTCCTTCTTCCCAACTCCTTCTTACTTTTCTTCGCTATCCTTAGACGTCTGTAGACTGTAGTAAAACAGCTAATTACTAATTAGGACTCAGATACTTACAGGTGGTCCAGGTAAACCAGGTGCACCAATCATGCCGTCCTTTCCTGGTAAACCCAAGTCTCCAGGTTCACCTTTCGGTCCAGGATAACCCTATCATTCAAACAAAGTCAGAAGCTGAGAAGATAGACTGAAAATGCCACACATTGTGCAATGCTATCTTCACTAGACATATATGCTGCACAAGCCCCTGAAGAGCTTCAGAAGATGCAGAACCTTGAAAGACTCTGCACTTGAATAGCTGTGCATATTTCTTTATTCATTTACTTATTTTCTAAATCTACAAAGCATGTGAATCGAGGTGCGGATAGTCTGTAGCTGCCAGATGAGAATCCAGCTAACTATCCAAATATTGAATACCAATGCTACACAACTTTTTGAAAGAAGGGAATGAGTTTGAGCTACAAAGAGAAAGTGATAGCCATTCTATTCTATCTATAGATTTCTAAAGCACCTCTTTCAGTACAAGCTAATCAGAGGTGCTCCCAGTGCATTGGGCCCCGTGAAAAAAGATAGGTTTTAAGACAGCGGGCAGAAACAGTAGTACTGCCAGTTAAGATCGCAGAACGAGTCAAAGAAGGAAGCATTCAGGGAGGTCATTCCACAGCACAGGACCAACAAATGCATAGGCGCAACGCTGGGAAGTAGCAGTTTGAGAACGAGGCACTAATGGTCAGTTTCATTCTTTGTGATCAGAAACATGACTGTTCTGCATCGTGGTTCGGTCAAGAGACTCAAACTTGATGAAATATGTTAGTAATGATCAAAGGTAAAGAGGCATATTGGTGCTGAGTGCCTTGTAGGTCAGACAGGCTAATTTAAATTTTATTCAGAAGATTGCAGAAAAGCCTGCCTTAAAAACCTCCCAATTCCACATTTAACCAACATCTGTAAATCTTTTTATTCAATGCAGCTGATGGAATAGGACTAAGGAGCCTGTGCTTAGTGGAACACGTAATACTACGCAAGCTAAGGAGTTTTGAATGCGCTGCAGTCTCTTCAGTTCAAGATCTGAGAGACCAACAAAGACCGATTTAGCATGACCAAGGAGACAAGCGAACAGGTTTGTATGGTCAGAGTCGATCCGATGTCTAATATTGCCCTGATGTGATGGAAACAAGATTTAGAGATGTTGGTCGAAATGTAAGATTATTCTCACGGGTGACACCAAGTGCTTTAACAGTATATAAATAGTGGAACAGAAGAGTCTGCAAGATCTACGCTCGAAAGAGAACACAGGCATTGGCGTGTACCGAACAAAATTGCTTCACACTTATTTGGGTTAATGGCTAAGCCGCTTAAACAGAACTATGTGTATAGTAAAGTGAGAACTCTCAAGTTTTAAATTTATGCTACAAGGCAGGCCTTTCCGTTTTCAATAGACGAAAAGAAAAGAATTTATCGAGTGCAGAGGCGATAGCAGTTTGAAAGGAGTAGCCTTTGCAGCAAGCTGATTGCTAAGGACTAAAGTTGAAAGAGGAAGTGCTGTGTCTTTTATGCGTGAAAGAAAGAGACGTTCTAGAATCTTAGACATGTTTTTGAGATTGGAGTTAGGTCTGAAAGGTTGCTAGTTAGGAGTTAGGTTGCTAAAGTCCAAAGTCAGGTTATTTTAATAGATTTGCATCTAGAGCAGATTTTAAGCATGACGGAAAACACCCTTCAGCAGCAGACAGGTTAGCCAAGTGTGCACTAAGGTGAAAGAAAACATCGGAACCACGAAAGACGAAGTGATGTTGGAATGATTATTGTGACCATGCCCTTAAGAAGATTAAAAACTGACAGGTACTATGCCATTAAAGGCAGGGCCAGAGCAGTCAGAGTCAAGCAGCAGTTCATTCCATATTCAATTTCCTGCACACTTAGCAATTTTATAATTTGCGATCATTAATCATATCCATCTCATCAGAGAAACACAGACACATCTTCCACAACATGAAATATGCAGGATCATTTAATGAAATATATCATAAGGTGGCATATATCACCAGCTATAAATACATTTCTAACACCAATGACTTGCCACTCCTAAAGAAATACGTATCCACTGCTATTTACATTGTCTATCATCCTGGTAGTGCTTGTGTGTGCATATGTGTGTGTGTGTGTAAAGTCCCTAAATTCAGTGCATGCTACTGACTGGATCTTTGTATGAACCGCTCTAGAAAGACGTTGTCATCTTCATAGGCCAGACCTACGCTTTGTTTGCTTTAACTCTTCATCACCTCATCCTCCTTCGTTCCCCCCACCCCCGCATCTACACAGCGTCTGCTGCACGGTCCTCAATCTCTATCCGAACACCCTCGTGAGATCGCGGTGATATGACTAATCGTCATCTTCATTATTACTATCAGCCATATATCTATTAATTTTTCTCCCAGAAATACTATTGTATTGAAAAGTAAGTGTCGTGATGCACTAAATAATAATGCATTATGGATTGTAACTTTTGTATAACACCCCGATACAAAATACAATTATTATTATAAAAATATTCAAATTTCAGTTCACCTGGGGACCTTGAGGCCAAAAATTATTCTAATATATTATAACTAGATGTTTTGGGGCAACTTCGGATAGCCCGTAAAATAGTTTTAATGCGCCCGTGGCACCTCGTTAAAAGATTTTAAGGCGCCCGTGGCACCCCGCAATGGTTTCGCGGCTACTTCGTATAGCCCGTCTAAAGAATATTTGTCGGGCGTAAATTCTACAGTTACCGTTATGACGTTTTATTGCAGTATGGTGCCCCTGTAAAAGAATTAGTTCACCTATAATGCGCCCGAATTCTGCGATTAGGGTTTCGACAATTCGCTTTGACCGCTTGAGACGACGTAGGCCTACGTCCATTAAGCGGTTATCGTAAAATACATAGAACACACAATGATAATGATTCACGCACCGTCAATGACGTTGTAATGAGGACTTATGAACCGTTGTTATTTCCCAAAAACGCGGCAGTTGAGCAATATTGGTTAAGCTTATGATCTTGGGAGTCGTTTGCATTATGATCTTGGAATTTGATAAAATAGCATCCTTACGCCTCAATTATATTTTGAAATGTAAGTTTCTTAAAAGGATAATGTTATCCGTTCCGGGAGATCCTTCGGGTCTGCTTCGAAACAACAATGTATCCTTTGGATCCTTTGTTTTTTCTCTTGGCTTTTGTTGGTGTTTTTAGCACTTTTGTTTCCGCACTACAGCCCATGGGCTCTCAACCGTGTCACGTGACTTCGGTAAATATATTGAGAATTGTTATATTTAATATTATAATAATATTATTGTAATTTTTTTTACACTTGAGGTATCAATGATCCCTTGGGATTTAAAAAAATTGCTTACAAAGCAGGATATTTGCCTGGAGGGGTAGGCCTCATCTTCAGGGTTTGAAGGAAAGGTTCCCTTGAATGTCACCAGGTTGTAGCATTATTATAACTATCACTATCACCAGCTATAAATACATTTCTAACACCAATGACTTGCCACTTATTATCTTATTATTAATTTTTGTGAATCCAACAAACATTTACACAGAATACTTAAATTTCTTGTTTTCTTTAGATTGTGTGTAACAATTGTCATTACTCTTCGTTATTATTAATGTCGTAGCTTACTGAAATGATGTCTTTACTATTCTGTTGTTCATCTGTTCACTTTAAATCTCCTATTCAACATTCAACTAAGCCTTATAACTAGGACATCATGAACATTCTTCTTAATAAGAATAGTCATTACGATAGATCTACAATGATCCAACCAACAACCTCAACGTAATGCTGTGCAAGTCCTGGCCAATCTCTGACCATTTCTATGCAGAGCAAACTGAAACTGAAGACGAGTCCGGTTGAAATGTGGATTTGTCAACTTCAATTCAGTCACAGAAAGTTCATAGATGTCACTTACCATTGATCCAGGAGGTCCAGGTTCGCCATGTCGACCATCAAGACCGGGAAGGCCAGGAATGCCGATGTCACCCTGCAACAGAAGGATGAAAATTAAGTCGCTTCTATGCAGACGTCCATCCCAGTGCACCCAAGCAACATAACATCTTACAACTGGTGACAATGTAAAGTCATCTCTCCTTTCTCCTCTCCTTCTTGCTCTCAACTGGCTTCAATGAGCAATTGTTGTTCTGCCTACATGCTGCTACAGTCTTCTTATACTGATGCTAGTCCACAAATACATTTCAAGGGTAGACTTGGTGGCTAAAACTACTTCCAGTGGTAGTGATGTGATATCTGCAATTAACTTAAGGAAGAGCAAAAACTTTTAAATTCCAACACAATAACACTTGCCTAGTAACTGGATGTGACACACGAAAAGAGGGAACTTTTTTGACTACTCATAACACATTGTATAGAAGTTTAAGTTTTCAGCTGACTGTGAAAAATGACTAAGGCAAAGAATATACTTACTTACCTACTCAGCCGGTCACTCATTTGAGCAATTGCCAAAATATGCTTTTGTCTCCAAGTGTAAGCATAATGTATGTTGCACTGATTGCAAGTATCCCACTAGACCTCTTACTGCATTGCTGTTCTCATTGCATTCTTGGTATTGCTCCATATTACGTCTGATGCTTGTTACCCAGACCCCAATGTAGTAACACGTCGAACGCTTCGTTCTACAACGAGGGACGACCTGCTGTTTGCAGCCCTGATGACCAGGTAAAGTTACGCATATTAGCTTATATAGAATGACTTTTCAATCAAAGCTATGATGGAGTGCAATGTAAACGTTCAAAGTGAGTGGATGAATGAATGAATGGAGGAGGGGTGAGCCAACCAGCTTGAGGTGGTCAGAAAGCAAGCCAATCCTCCATTTGTAAGCTTTGCTTAGACTGGTTGGTCAGTCAGCGTCTTACCTCTGGTCCTTGTGAACCAGCATCACCCGTATCACCTTTTGGTCCTGATAAACCCCATGGTCCTGGTGGACCACTGTCACCTCGGTCTCCTTTCGGACCCAAAGGACCCTGTCAAAAGAAGACTTCAGCATTTATATAGTATGCCTTTAGCAATGTTATTTTAGCTGAAAAACTCATTTTCATTTTAGTTTTTATTTAGATTTAGTTTAGTAAAAATCATTTCAGTTTAGTTCTGATTTTAATTTTTAAGATGACTTTAGTTTTAGTTTTTACTTAGTTCAGCTGAAATCACTTCAGTTTAGCTCTAGTTTTAGTGTTGAAAATCATTTTAATGCTAGTTTTAGTTCTATACAAGCAAACTAATAGCGCTCATGAAGAAATGAAACAACTGTACTCAGTGAATGACTGTGAAATCCGATTTTGTCTGGGAGTCATCATCATCTGCTCATTGCTATAAACATTCTTAAAAGAACATGGAGACAGAGAGAAGTGGGTCTAGGCTAGATGCACAAAAGATGCAAAGTAGTGAACCGAAACGGAGCTCTAAGATAGAATTAAAGGAGCAGGGACCAAAGAGGACCTAGTGGGACCCAACAATTCCTCTACCATCAATTGTATTTAAGGAACTTCAACTGGAAAAATATGAGACTGCATAAAGCCACAAATGCTATGGACTGATTATATGCTCTCTTCAAAGATCGTCATTAGAAAAGCGCTAAACTAATTTATAGCTTTCGTTGAATCCTGTGCATTTTAAAGTATCAATCCAAATTTATTTATTACTTATTTATTTAAGGCAGACATTGGGTTCGTACTCGGTACCGTGCAAACACACGGCTGACGCATTCCCATTGTTGCTAACTGAGCAAATGTCATCAAGCTTCAAAGATACTTCTCATTTAAATAATTACAACTAATCCACTGAAGTTGAAAGCTGACCCCTCAGGTCTATTTTCAAATCTTTGACACGTCTCAAATAATATCTCACACCTGTTGAACTTGATCTCATCCGATAGCCTGACCTTTCTATTATACAATGCTAGTCACATAAGCAAACATTAGCTGGTGCAAGTTCAAGAACTTTTGACGAATTTAGAGGTACTTTGTGTAGACACGGAACTAAAGCGATCACGTGACCAGAATGGCGGTGCCTCATTGGCTGGCGTGCGCAATCAAATTCCATCGTTATTTACTTACAAGATTACGAACTCCAATTATTTGTGTCACTACTTCAACATAATGAAGCTTGCACAATATATAGTAGACATTATAAACAATAGAGGTAAGCTGGACAACCGTTCAGGTGGAATTTAGAGTCGACTGGTACAGCTTAATCGCGACTATTTTGTGACTAATCTTTACATCGTGTTTCTTCAAAACTGCTATGTCGCGATTTGGGAAGTTTTATAAAATTAAAATATTCGTAACTCCGTCAAATATCACGGCATTGAACCAAACAAGAACTCGTTTTGAAGGGAAACGTCTACTCTTCAACGTGGCATGAAAATGTCATTTTTGATAATTTTAACATAAGCCGGATAGCATCAGATCGCATCACATTTGCTGTTCAGTTTCAGTTTGATTTTAAACTAAGAAAATTACTCATCAGCAACAATTGACACACTTACGTCTTTTCCTCTTCTTCCGAAGCTGCCCTTCTCGCCTTTTTCTCCTATCAGTCCAATACCAATGTCTCCCTGAAGTTTCAATTTTATATAGATTACGCTGGCCTCAAATGAGAATTTAATTGTAACATAAACAATGATTTGCTGTAAACTACATCCATTGACATGCTTCTGGTGCTGGGCTTTGGCCAGTTAAAGCCACTTTACATCTCACGGAATAGAGGAGGGAGACGAAGCGAAGACTGACCATCACAGAAGCAACAGAGGAGGATCGCTTCTGTCCAGCCACAACATTACAGTGAGATACAGACGGAAATATGAATGAAACTCTCTAAAGATCTAGAAACCTTAAAATCAACAGATTTAAAAGCAAGTCATTGCATTCCAATAGTATCAAAAGAGATCAACACAAAATACAGATGTATGTTATGTTTACTTTTTTGCCTGGAGGTCCTGGTGGACCAGGTGGACCAACAAGTCCTTGTGGAATCGTCTGACCATTACCAAACTCTTCTGTAGTCAGCACAGGGGATGCATTGCGACCGCTGCCTCTATCACCCTTTGTTCCCTTCAATTGAAGCACAGTCAAACGATGTAGCACCAGAATAAACGCATAATTATATAATAAATTACAAGAAATATAGTAATAAATAGTTAACATAAGAATGATAAGAGAAATGACTGCTTTTGTAATATTACAAAATTAACTTGACCAAACAATTATATGAAGTATAATTTGGCATTGCAATTATTACAGAATTATCTGCACAGGAATTTATTCTAACAAATAACTTCCTAACCATAAAGCAGTTAATTTCTGATGATTAAATGATTCTCAGAAAAGTACGTGATAACTTAATGATGAGAAGAACACACAATCCAGTTTATATATATATATATATATTATATTGTACGAGCATAAACAATAGTAAGCAAGTTTCAGGATTTCTGAAGCTGTGAATTAGTTTAACAGAACTAGATGAAACTCATGGTGAATAATTTGTGAATGTCCCGTGATTGAATTCTCTTCATCGAAAGAATGACAGCCAGGTGCAAAGATCTCTAAGGCATAAGAAATTTCTTTTACTCTATCAGATCACTAACTTCCTGCCCTAATCTTACGAGCAATTTCAAAACTTTGCAACTATTCCTGTACAATCAGTTTTTGTTTAAGATAATTCAACCACAAAATTTGTTAACATTCATTAGAGCAAACAACAACTGTAATAGAATTGTGTTGCAATCAAAATCTGCCGCAGAAACTACTTTTAAACTAATTCACAGCTTTGGTTGAATCCTGATCTCCAAGTGGAAACATTGGATTTCACTGGCAAACAGACTTTTAAGTCAGCATTATGTTTTGCTAACATAATTCAAATAAAAAAATGGTTTCATTCAGAATGCTGTCCATCTTTACTTTGACTGTGGAGTGCATCTGAGTTGCATCAAGGAAAGAAGGCATTCAGAGATACAAACAGGCATCCACAGAACCATACACAAACACAGAAAACTATTGAGCATGTCTAGCTACGTTTCCCAGTTTTCAGGTTATCTAACACATCAAATAAGAATGCCTTCAGTCTCAAGACTGACTCTCTGAATCTAGACGCCAAACATAGGCAAAGGGCGTTTAATGCTTGTGTCTCATTTAGAGGTGATTGATGTCTTAACTCGGACTTAACGCAAAAGCTTTGCTCTGTCTCAACACCATGAAGGCAAGGGGCCCTAAAGAGATAGGAATACTGCTATCACACATATTAATATACGAGATAGCAAATCCTTTAAAGGAAAACATGTAAATGATTGTAGACGCTTTGTAGTTTTAATTTTGTTCGGAGTCTGATACTACTCATTCTAAGCAATAAATGCTTTTATAGCTGAAGACTGAGTAACAATTGATCCGGTTGTTGCATAGCGCCAAATGGCTGACTTCATCAAATTATACAAACTTTGGACTCGGAATGAAACTGTAAACACTGTTCTGTCTGCATTTTCAGATGAAATCTACATAGAAACAGCCCTAACTAACAATCTCACAGAGTATGTCCTAAGAGTGCTTTGACCTAGAAAGGAGTACAGGGATCCAACCAGACTGCAAGGTATTCACCTATTCCTAACTATCTCTGGTAACCAGAAATCTGTCCATGTTACATGAGACCCCACGGAGCTACATATCCCACACGTGGCCGACTATTTGCCTACGAGAGACACGTCTTGCAATAAAATCAGAAGCCACAGAATCATGCACATATCAAGACTTTGGCAGAAGATTTATCCTCCGATCTTCAGTGGATCTCTTCACTCGTCCTTTCTTCAAAGAAGAACCATTACTACTGAACAAAGAAATCTCATTTTGTGAAGATACAGAGAATAAGATTCAAACTCCGTCTGTTAGTGGAGCTCCATTACAATGACCAGTAAGTCCTTTGTCATTCACACAATTGAAACTGCATTTCACATATCTATATAAATAAAGAGACGTTTCTCTGTGTGTCTGTTTGACCGGGATGCATTTCGCCAGTTAAGGAGCGTTTCACTCCAAACCTTCACTACCATGTCGGTGGGGGCATGGGACGCCCGGTGGAGGGGTTTCCGAAGGGAACAAATTAAGCGATTGTTTCTTATTGAAGGAAGAAACTACCCATTTCAGAAGGAAATAGCAAATTTTGTGTTCTCGAATTTTTTTTAAGCTGACCCATTTGTGAAAAAAAATTATTTTCAGACAAAATTTGTTCGCAACAATTTTTTCCCAGACAAATGTTTGTTCCTTAAAATTTGTATCTTCAATTTGTCTTTCTTTTTACAGCACAATTGTTGGTTCCCAAAGAGAACAAACTAAGCAATTTCAGAAATAGCACAATTGTTTGTTCCCAAAAGGAACAAATTAAGGAATTTGTTTCTTCCCCCATTTTTTTCTTTTTACAGCACATTTGTTTGATCTCAAAGGGAAAAGACTAAGCGATTTCTTTCTTCCCAAAGGGAAGAATTTAACCCATTATCAGAAATGGTGCAATTGTTGTCCCAAGGGGAACAAACTAAGGAATTTGTTAAGAAACTAACCAATTCTCAAAGGAAATAAATTTCTTTCCCAAAGGGAACAAACTAAGAAATTTCTTTCTTCCCAAAGGGTAGAAACTAACCCATTTCCATTTCCGAGTTAAATTATTTTTGATATCGGATTTTATTTGCAGGTAGTAGGTTTCGCTGTTTGCCCATTTCTTCCCAAACGGACAGTCTCCAAATTTCTTCATCCCGGGCAACGCAAGGTACCCCAGCTTGTTTACAATATGGCACCTCTACAAGAGAGAGCGACTCATTAGATGTGCTTCACTGCAAATTTGTTCCCTCTTATTTGATTCTCTCACCCATTTAGCTACATTGGAGTGTGCCGGCCATGTGTTTGCATGGACCGAGTTCGAGCCCTATGCCCAGAGCCGAATTAACCAGTATGCTCATTATGCTCAGAGCATGGGGCCCCCGCCGACAGGGGGCCCCCCGAAGGTAGAACGATGCAAATTTATTACCTGAAATACTTTTTAAAATAAAAGATTAGGGGTTACTTTCGGTTTAAATAAGAATTGTGGTAGAAAATTGCAACTTTTAAACATCAAATCATATGGAATGGGCCTAAGTGGGTCTCTTTTGGCTCAGCTGCTTTCTGGCAATACATAAACTCTGACTTAATTAAAATAATCACTTTGTTTTAGGCACAAGTTGATTTTTATGTAGGACTATTTTACGACACCCCAACATTCCGTGTTCAGTTAGACAAGGGGCCTCTGAGTACAATTAGCATGGGACCCCCGAGAAGTTAATCTGGCCCTGCTGATGTCTGCCAACACTCGGAGATTTAACATATCGGGCTAGCACATAGGGCATGTATGGAGAAGTGGCATAGTCATCGCCTTGCATCTGAGGGGTTGCAGATTCGATTCAGATCCGAGCCGCCTCTTAGGGACCTTGAGTAAGTCCTTCACCTACAGTTGCTCGGGGCGCTTTGGCGTGAAACTCCGACACTCCTTCGGGTGGTAGTCAGGCCGCCTCTGAGTGGACTTTAAGGGGCGGTATAGAAATGCGTAAACAAAAATAAAAGAAATCTTTACTGAAAAAACAATTTTGTATGGTTCATTGTAATGGACTCCACCATTTTGAATGACAAGATAAGTACATGATCGACACATGTGTGTCTCTACGATTGGCACAACATACACGTCTGTCAGGAATCAATTGGATAGCATCATAAAGGAAGTAGGCAGAGGCAAAAGCACAGAACTATTAAGCATCTCCATCTTCACGACTCTTCTAAGACTCACTCTCTTCCCAGGCAGCCCTGGTTCTCCAGGAAATCCAGGCAGCCCTTCATAGCCCGGTGGTCCCGGAATGCCTGGTTCTCCTTTGGGGCCAACTGGAGACTGATCTCCCTTGTCCCCCTTTGGTCCCGGCAGACCAGGCATTCCAGGCTCTCCATGAATTCCTGGTTTTCCAGGCAGACCAGGATCTCCTTTGGCTCCAGGCTGCCCTGGAACTCCGCGCAGACCCGGAGGACCTGGCACTGGCGTCAGTCCATTACTCGAGATGATTACACTGGGATCTGATGGTGGGCCCTGAAATGTACAGTCCACTATCGTCAGCTCCAACATCCTTTGCCATCGTAAATTATATGTCATTATAATTCAGAGTTCACTTCCACTGACATTGGAAATCTGAGAGTTGAGACATTAGAAGATGTGGTTCTGCTAAAGAAAGAAGATATCAGCTGAAAGTAATTGCCTCCGATATCAGTAGGCACTTTACAAATTTAGGTTTCTCTATGAATGTCATAAATCACAACCATAACATAATCTGTAATTCATTTTAATTTTTAAAAGTTCTTGTTGAGGATGTAGCCTAACTTCATTATGTATCTGATTGCGGTCTGTCAACCGGTTTATTGAATACACGAATATATAATATATATAACAAATGAAACCAGTCTAGTTTGACACAAATAAAACAAATCATAACATGATGAGAATTGATCTTGGCAATCAGTAGTTTAAGATTTTTCGATCTGCAGAGAAACCGAATATGAACATCAGTTCAATGCTTACAAAAAGAAGTGACTGAACTGAATTAAGTAAATAGCATCAGTTAAGATGTAAAATTACTTCACACAGTACAGCTTTCATCAGTGTTAAACCACACCAAGATAAGTGGATGTTAAAATTATATTTAACTAGCAAATTGCTTTAGCTAGGTCTATGAGCGCAGTCAGTCAACAAGTTGAATAGCTGATTAACTACTAAGGAAGAAGTAACCAGAGACAGATATCTAACTGACAGGTTCAACTTAGATTTAATAGCAGATAATGATGATGTATCATGTAGTAAACTATTTCAAGTGCTAAGACAGTGCTGTCCAACCCGTGGGGCCAGATTTTAAGTGGCCCATCGGAGCTGGCTAAACTTTAGCAATTTGTGTAAGAGTTATGCCAAAACAGTCAGCTTGCTGGCATAGCTATTACATATCGAAACTTGGCTCTCATCGTTTGACAATGTGAACACTGAAATCCAGTTCCCACGACTCATACTTGCAATCGTTCATTATTATTGTTCCAATAACACGCAGAAAGACAGTACAACAAATATTAATCGTTGTTTTGGGTGTACTGGTGCGACCCGCGGCTTCAAGAACAATATGGTGACATGAAAAAGGTTGGACAGCACTTCGGTAGGACTTGATCTGTCTCAGTCTGCTATGAGTAATTCTGCCTTTACAAGTAAAAGAAGTTACTTATGCTGCTTCTATTCCATAAAATCATCACATATACTTGAACGCCTTGTAAATTCAAAGCAGAAAACATCTAGATGTAAAAACTGAAAATGAATGTTTTCTGAAGACAATAAATGAGGAGGACTGTCATCTGATGAAATGGCTCTCGCTTCCCACTGACAACACACAAGATCAGCAAATACCGACGTTTGATATCAGTGCAGAAAGAGTGACAGAATATTTCTTGCAATTCCTTTTTACAGTATAGTAGCAGAAGGACTAGAAACACATTGCGGTGCTAAGAGCTTGTTAGCTGGCTTTCCTATCATAGACGACTGGGCCACAGCATTAATATGACCAACTTTAGAGGGACACAAAGAGAGCGATAAATCAATTTTATGTATAGTGTACTATGTAAAAGAAATTAAAGGTTCGTATTTTGTCGATGTAAAAGCAAATGTACTTGATGATGGCGAATCTTCTTCTAGCAACTTCTTCTAGCAACCAGCGATCCTCTTGCATACACTGCTTATCTTGGCAGGACTTTTGATTATATTCGCATATAATATCATTATCACAATATATGTGAGAGAAAGTAAACGAGTCTCCTGCTGCCATGGAGATTTCTCTTCTGATCACCCATTGATGGAATATGGCTTAGTTGTTGGCACTGCCGCAGCATAATCAGTTAGCTCTGTGTTCAACTTAAGTCAGCCGTAACAATCGTAGCGCTTTGCACGCGATGGAGATATTCAGTTCAGGTGGCACACTTCAGCTCATCCTCCTTTTCCATGTATTCGACGATCTACCTATAGAGGAAGCATCCTCCACATTCGATTACCATTGAATTCAGATTTGTCCAGAAGACGTTGTCTGATTGTCTTAGAATTCATTTGTTTAGATCAGCCAGGTGTGGAAAGACAGTGTATATAGTTAAGTATCTTCACACACATACATAAATACATACATTGTGCATATACAGAAAATATATATATGCATATGAACTGATGAAGGCATGGTGGTGGCAGGTAAGAAGATGCGCATGTGTACATATGATGCCCTTCAACTGAAGAGGAGCAAGCAGGACTTGGTGTGTTCAGCTGGGCACCAGTTTCAGGAAACACCATTAATGGATCAGCTGCTCCATATAGTTTGTCAGCAGAATCAATTAGAGGCTGAAGTGGTGGAATCAAGAATTGAGTAAAGGTCTAATGCTGAACAAGATGAAGAGAAAGACATTGAAGGGAACGTATTGATAGATGGCAGATGTCAAGCAATGAACCAGAAGAATGGATCATGTCGAAGAAGAAGAACAAGAACAAGAAGAAGAGGAGGAGGAGAAGAAGAGGAGGAGAAGAGGAGGAGGAGGAGAAGAAGAAGAAGAATGGAAGAAGAAAGACTGAGGACGACTCAGAGGAGGACAGTCTCTCCTCGTTTATTAGACGGATGTCTACGTCTTGCCTTCTACAGGTATAAGCAGTGAGACGTTGAGGGAGCGAGGGACAGAGATGGACGAGAGCCATAACTTCAGATCAGTGGTCTGTCACTCCGAAGCTCAAGTAATGACCTTGCATTGAACTTGAACTTGTCATGACCTCACAACTTAAGACACTCGAATGTCTCTCTTTCTACTAGAATGACTACATTTGACCCACCGGTTGACCTGGTGACCCTGGCATTCCAGGCTCACCTGGATATCCTTGCGACCCTCGACTGCCCTAAAAACGATTATCACAGGCGTTCTAATCATGTAGAAATCTAGTACGCTGAATTCCCAGTGCCCACTAAATCAACTTATCCGTTACATTTCTTATTATAAGTCATTTCAAAGTCCTTTGGAGCAGTTTCACTCATAATGATGCCAGAAGACAGGACTTAGAGGACAGCAGCTCCTCCACAGATGCTTCTGCAATATGGTCACACCGTCAACATAGAGGAGCTGGAAACACCTGAAGACCTGACAAGCACTCAGCACTTCTCTTTCGTTTCTTTACATTTACCCAATTAAGTGCAAGAAGGAGTAACAACAGAAGACAGTCATTCATTGTCTGATAAAGACTTACTTACCTACTTACTCATTTCTAGTTCACAACATCGCATCATAACTCTGTTGAACTTATTATTATGATATTATTATTATTATTATTTGTTAAATTTGTAATGCGCACAAGGTCACACTGAAATGTGAATCTGAGGCGCGGATAGTCAGCCATCAGGTGGAGTGCAAGGAAAGAAAGTCTAAGAAGTGCAGAGCAAAAACAAAACCAGAAAAAGTGCAGATCATATAGAAATTGATAGAAACATGAATTATCTTAAACTAAATGCAAAGACACCTAAATTCTTGTTTAAATAGAAAAGCTGAAGAATTTGTGACATGTATGTAAAATGATGATAGAGCTGGAGATGGCACAAGGTCAAGAACTTACTGGAAGACCGGGTGATCCTGGTTCTCCAGTTGAACCCTTCAATCCATTCACTCCCTGAAATCAGAATACAGATATATCTCAAAACAAAGATTCTATAAATCATCCTCAGTTTGTGACTCCAGTCTCCAGCGATTTGGCAGAGCGATAGGAACGAACAAATCATCTCCACTCTGCCCTCAGTCATTTTTGTCCATTGCTCCCCAAATGATGTGTTATATCTTTTTATGTTGTCCATTCAGTGTAGTCTTCGTTTGCCTCTGCTTCTTTCTCCTTCAAATATATTCTAAGGGGAATATGTGGTATTCTGTCAACTGAATTTCAAATTAAAGGTAGGATGTGCGCCTCACTCACATCCTCATGTAGATTTATCCACATCCTCATGTAGATTTATCCAAATCCTCATGTAGATTTATCCACATCCTCATGTAGATTTATCCACATCCTCATGTAGATTTATCCACATCCTCATGTAGATTTATCCACATCTGTTGCTCGTGGTCATTGCCCGATAACGAACACTCGCATGACATTTTGTCTACAACATCTGAATTTGTGAAGTCTTCAATGTCAACAGTTGGGTGTTTCAGTGGTTTATCATCATGGCTCGTCACGGTTTAATCGAGCATGACCAGATTTCCAGCTGCAGGGTGGCTGCCCTTTGGCTTAAGCGTTCCCTGCAGTTTATGAGGAATGAGATCATCAATCTGTGTCATCATCCCACTCACCTGCCTTAACCTGCATGGCACATTATCAAGGCTAAGTAGAGACCGATCAACTAAGATTCTGATTTCGGCCGAAACCGAAACCAAAAGATTAACTACACTTTCAGCCGAAACCGAAGCCGAACCGAAAGATTATACAACTCAAGTGAATTTACTGAAGACAAATCCTGGTTGTGCCTCTGAATGCTACTAGAGGCATTACTTCCAATGTCTTCATATAAAATACAAAATCTCGTGACTGAATGTTTCATTGTCTGCTGACGACTGTGCAGCAGCAGCAGCAGCAGCAGCAGCAGCAGCAGCAGCAGAAGATGGTGTTCAAGTGATGTAGCAGTTTTGCACATGACAGCAGCTGGCTAAGTTGGATATGGCTGCCCTTTCTGCTGCCTTTCCCTATTTCCCTATTCCTCCTCAGTTCGTGACCTTGGTGTCACTCTGGATCAACAGCTTACATTTGTTCCCCACATTAACCTTCTCAGTCGTGCTTGCTATTATCAACTGCACCAACTTCGTACTGTTGCTCGCTCGCTCACTTCTTCTGCTGCTACCACTCTTGTCCATTCCTTCATTACAACTAGAC
>JAQFXW010000682.1:0-17394 GCA_034693945.1 Dendrobaena attemsi
TTATAGGCCATATATAGACCGTTCTATTGGGGGGGGTGATCAAATGTACGTACGCAGGGGGTGTTGAAAAGTAAGCGTGCGTACAGGGAGGGGAGGGTCATTTTACCGGTTTGTTGCTTACATACTAAATGGACAGGCCCTAGTACACACACTTATAAACTGGGAAAAATACAAATTCATACCATTTGTATCCCAGAACCGCCATGTACCATCTTTCGATACAGTAGCCATCCTAAATACGAAAACCACATGTTTAGCAGAACAGACTAGTCAAACTAAGGCAACAAAATCTCACATACATATTTCAAAGCCAAACCAGTTAAGCTTCTTTGGTATCAATACTTATAATGTGTGCTATGATAGATCAGTCTCTTTTCAGGACATAGCCGTCATAAACATCCCCAAGTAGTGTTCTGGATGCAACTGAGAAACCTATGAACCTCGTTGTCAAGTTGTAAACATAGAATAGGTCAACATGCAGTTCTTAATGCACTCCTGTCTCATAAGTTAATTTGGGTTGTAATGTTGCACAAATTAATGTTAACATAATAATATTCTACACTCCATTATTGCTCTTTGCAACATTAACCCAAAGCTGCCATCGAGGTAGTAAAAGGTAGTGATTATTACCTAGGAGGTCATGCCGAGATGGTAGTAAATAGTAGTGATTATTACCTAGGAGGTAATGTCGAGACATATTGTCAATGATGTATGAAATATTAATAAAATTATAAATCCTTCATTTATGAAGATATCTTCAAAATTTCAGTGGTATTTTGTCTGCCATTAATTTCTTCATATCATTTATGCTCAAACAAAATATGTTGTCACAGGAAATATTTTTATATTGGTGTTTGAACATAAAAATGTAAAACCATTAGGGAGTGGTCTAGAATTTTGGGCTAATATTGCACATATTGATGGAAAGAGGAGATAAAATGCTAAAGAAGAGTAGTTACATTATGCCTCTATGTCAAGAACTAACTGAGATATCACAAGTTCAACATTTTTACTGTATAGGCAAATTTATGGTAAAATAGCTAGGCATCCTGGCATAGTAGACTATATATTTTGCTAGGCTTTAAGGGTTAAATGCAGTTTCCAACTGATGATGCATTGCACAAGGCTGTATGTACTTCAACGACCCACAGGACGTGAGACAACGAGAAGAGACAAAATGAAAAGTAGAATTGGTATTTACTTCGTGCAGGGCAGGCAATCCGTTGTGCTGCATCACAAATACTCGATCTTCATGACTGTCCATCAGAATCTTCAATGCTCTGTTATAAATAAAGCAAATGTTAACAAAAGAGCTAAGCAGAAAACAATCAACCATAAACTCTTGTAAATTGCATTCAATAAATGCCAAAATAGACATGTCGAATATCGGCAATCCTTGCTCAACTAGAAATGGCAGAATAATTACCTAGATTGTGTATCTTCTGTGAAATCAACCAATTTATCACAAAGCTAACTAACTAGACACTCAGTTTCGGTATTTTTACAGTGCTTCGAGCTCAACATGCTTCAAGGCCTCTGAGTAGTCTTCTTGAAGGGGCGCTATATAAATGTTCGAAATGAATGAATGAATGAATGAATGAAACATGCTGCAAAACATTGAGTTATTATTTTAAAAACAATGATAAGGGGGCTTAGTATAATGAATAGGACACAGGCACAAAGAATGTAACCTGTGCACTGTTCTCAATTAGCTTAATATTCTTTTTCGTTGTTATTGGGTTGCAATAAAAAATATTTGACTTGACTTGAAGATCTAAGATTAAGTCCTGTAGATAGACTCAACCTCGTTTTACCAGATGGCATAGTAAGTTAGGCGCTTCGGCAGGACTCATTCTGCGCTGAGTCAGGAGCGCCTCTGACTCTCTGAGTAGCAGCACACTTGAAGAGACGCTGTAGAAATCTTCATATGAACTCCAATCGATATGAAAATGCAAATAATAAATATGATAACATTTAGACTGAAAAATTTCAACACTGTTCAGAGGTTATCACTGGTGCTATATATATGAACCCGTAATAACTAGAGACGTAGATAGCTGGATCTATGCTTACGTGGTCAGTGCCTGCCATGTGTTCCTTGAGTCGAGCTCTTGCAGATAGAGTTGCATCGTGCTGCGTCGGAAGTGAATGATGGCTTTTAGTTCTTCCTCCGTTGAGTCTGGGTATGATGTCACCATCAGTTGCATCATCCGAAACAGTTCATCGACTGCCTGCAATAGATCAAACACTCTTCGTTGGTTTGGCTGTGCTAGTGTGTGGGCGTAAGAACCTGCTAGTGGTAAATATTCTCTCTTTATTCGAGCATAACTGCTTTAGATCAAACTTCTAAAACTTCAAATAACACGTCAACATCTAAAAAATTTTAAAATCCACTTAATGGATGAGATGCTACAAACTGCTACTGCTCCTTGCGCTATGCTAGTCTTCTAGCACTTCATAGACCTCAATGCCATTGCGACTAAAAGTATTAGACAGATGTATTTATTTGAAAATATTTTTGCTTCTAATTATAATGTGTGCAATATAATTAGGCGATAAATTCAGCATAGGCAGGTAGTGATCTTCGTCCAACTGCGAATGGTGAACTCTTGGCAACCCGATCATGGACTTAAACCGCACGGTATCGCTCTTCTTCCATTGATGGTCCTGTCCTGCACTTTGGAATAGCCTTTCACTTACTTTGCATTTACTACCAAAACACCGTTCTGGTATCTTCTATGCTTCTCTTACGACTGTCCTCTTTTGCTGGGGCTGATTTGGGAGTGTCTCTGAGTAGTTTTCTTGAAGGGGCGCTATACAAATTTGTGAATAAATAAATAATACATAATGCACCAGATGTTATACAAATCCAGTGTCAGCATTCATTTGCAAAAGGGTACTATATATTATTAAGACATAAAAACATAATCAATACATTGAAACACAGGAATATAAAAATACAGCAATACTGCGGTAGTATGGCACAGAAATTCCGAAATCACAACATCGAACTACAACAGTAATTTACTGAACTCCATCCAAGCAAAACAGTTCAACTGCATACTTACGACCGTGTAATGTGACGGATGAGGCGTAATGTTCTTAAACGCCCATCGTATATTCTGGTGCTGGGCCAACTGACGCGTGAAGACACGAGACTGCTGGCAGCACATGCGCAGGATGCCGTAGTATGCAGGAAGCATAGTTCGGTTGATGATCACAACCTCCTGGTCGTCATGATCAGCACTATAAAGTTGTCAAAAGAACTAAGTTGTCAAAAGAACTATTTAAAATATGACCCTTCAGATTCTTCCTAAGTCTACCATTGATGCTCATTTACACAATATGAAATTGAGAGTACTGAATTACAGGGCACAATGCAGTCTGTACACATGGTAAACACCTTGAAAGTAACTCATAGGAATACATACTGTCCTTTGAATTGACTGGCCAATAAGTTTAAAACTAAAAATTTGGTTCATTATTACTAAGACACAACAATCATTTCAAATGACTATTTCACTTAAAATTGACCATTTCGCCTAAATTTACTATTTCACCTCAATTGACTAATTCACCTAAATTAACAATATCTGTCATGCTTGTACAAACTAGGTTAATTGTTAATAAGACACTACAATCACTTCAGATGATTCCTGGCTGTTAAAAGCTTTTACAAATTTTGGGAGCTTTCCCTTGCAAAACCAGTAGTATCCACGAGAGCTAGCTTTTTAAATAAATGAATACTGAATTTAATTTAATTGAACTTCAGATATATAGTGTGTATATATATGCTCAGAAAGTTCAGCATATTTGAATCACACAATATGTAGAATATTAAGAAGCAAATCAATACAATATAAGACACTGGGAGCTTAAGTTAAACAAGCATATAGTGAGAAGCACAAAAAATTGCTGCTTGTTCTTACAGTATGTAGTTGAAAGCAATGTTCTTCGTTACGGTTGGATTGCTGACAATTAGTTTCACGTTTTCCGGACAATCGAGGCAAAGCTGATGCCAGAATATCAGCATGGCCTTAAAAAACAAACAACGTCATGAGCAACACACACAATTTACGATTATCATAGTAGATTGAAAATCAAGAACATAAATAACAACGGAAACAATCAAACTGAAGTGATAAATCTCTGCTGCAAGGGATAAGAAGGCGAAACACTTATGGATTATAATAATTACTATATCATAACCGATCAATAGGTTTTAGCAGTAACCTTACAGCATTGCTATCAGATACGGACAGTCGGACACCAGACGCATCATAGTGAAGGACATCAAATAAACTATCTCCATTATTAGTCATTTATCCAGGTCCTCGTACGTTTGCTGAAGTCTCACTACTACTGTTGTCGTACTGGGAAAAGTACATTATAGATCCGTAAATACAATACAATACTGTATTTCAAATCACTGCAGTATTCACTGAACAGTACCATCTAGCAGACCAGCACATTTGTTTGAATACCTAATTGAGAACAAAATACACAAGCAGAACAGATACAGAATGAATGCCCAACGCTCGTAAAATGACACAATGTCTAGTTGAATTCCAAATGCAATGCTTGGCATAAGGCACAATGACCCGGAGAAGACACAATGAACTTGTAAAGTTGCGATAGTTCTGAAACAAGCTACAAGCATTACCTGCTTATTGTGATGGACAGCAATCGGTGGTTCAGAGAGCTTGGGCTGGAAGAGCAGCCACAGGTCGTTGAAGTATCGAGAAAACTGCAAACATTCATTAGTCGAGATATCAATTTAAAAGTCTGACAAGTTCAATGTTTACATCTCTGCTAAAAAATCTTTACTTAAACCCATAAAAAATCTTTACTTAAACCTTTGACAACAAGAACATGTGTACCAAAATATAAGAAAAACCAACTCCTCTCATAATAAATGAGTAACAGGATATGAAGCATGTGGAACAAACGTTCTTCTTCTTATGCTCTTCTGACCTATTTCCATTTCCATGGCCAAGCACACTGGAAGTGGCTCTGAACGTTCAGTCGTTCACCCTATAAAAGAGGCGCCTTAAAATAGTCTGATACATCTTTACGTTAGAATACATATTACTACAGTCAAATCCAAATCATTGAGACAACTTTGATTTAAGGCACACATACCATTTGCTTCTCTGTTCTTGAGATCAAACAGTAGTTGAGAACGGCAAAATATGAAACGAGCTTCGAGGTGCCGTGTGTTTGAGCATCTGAAAAACGAAAATCTTCATAGCAATTCTAGTAACAAACTGCTAAAATTATATTCAATTCTATTCTCATAAAGCTACTCAACTTGCCTTCAATTGTAGTACTGGAATATACAAAATTCCTCCAAAAATGAATGCCAAGCTGCTACACCTAATTTGGCAAATTTCTATTTCTACAAACTCTGTGATACAATTTAATCCAAGTGAAATAGTTTTTAACAAGTGTTCACTTCTGATGAATTTAAAAAATAGAAATAATTTCAACTGACAGAAAGCACACAGCCAGTCAACCACTTACCAACATACAGACGCGCCTTGGACAGAAGCTTTAGCAGATGATTGTACACCTCATGCAGTATCTCTAAGGCTTCCTCAGTCATCTATAAATATTGAATTTAACACATTTAATCAAGAAGTCATGTCTAGCCAGCTCCTTTCCCTTGTAAGGATACTTCCTTACTTCCTGTGACCAACACTGCCAGACTAAATGGTTCCTATGGCGCACCACTACATGCAAAAACAGTTTGTAACAAGAATGCTGTATTTGTTTAACGGCATGTAAACTTAAGTAAAGCAATTGGCATTCTTTATTACTAAGATGTCTCACAACACGCATCATCATAATATGTCTTAATACATCCACCGCGAAAAGAAATTTTGTTCAACAGCGAGATAATCTAACTGACCATTCGAGGGAGCTACAGTGACACCGACGGGTCTATTGTTCTCCGTAGCGCAGAGGCGGTGTCATAATTTAAACTCTGTATATGCTTCGCCAGCACTCGCCGCTGGTCTAATGGATCACAGCCTGTGCTGAATCGACTCAATTGCTAATCAGACACGCATCACTGCTGTCAAAGACCATTGAGACGGCAAGATCCATTGTAGCATTGTGTGCCTTGTTAAGCCTATCAATACAGGACTCTGGAGAACGAGATATCTCGACCCTCACGTCCAGGCGTACCTAATTTATGACAAGATATCTCGTTCCTAACAGTCAGCGTGTTAAGCAAATGCTATACTGACTGAATCGTGTAATAAATAAAAATCAACAGAACAGTACAAATGCGAGAAGAATAATGGATCAAAACGGTTCCATTCCATGATATGAAAATCACGATTTAATGTTTCCTTTCTAGCAAATTCTGTAAATAAAAATGGAAACATTACAGACCACAATCGGCTCCTTGTGTGGACTGTGAACACCACGCGTTGTTCGGAAAGACTGTCGAAAGTTGTTGCTTGGCACAAGTGTAACGAGGAGACAAGCAGCCGCTAACGAAGCAAGACAACAGAATACAATTAGAATGACAAGATGATGCAAGTTACAGGGTAAATAAAAAAGTTCTAATTTCTTCTTTTATAGTAGTCAAAGCTCAGTTAACTGGCCCAGTTGGCTACATTGGAAAGCGCACAGGCCGCGGAAATCTGTGGTTATGGTGCTGGCGGACATTCAAAGAGTTAAATCTCGGGCTAGCAGGAATGGGACGAAGAGGCAAAGTGGATATTCGGTGCCTGTGGCCTAAGGGTTGCAGATCTGAACCCCACTTGAGCCGCTAAATAGCGACCTTGGAAAAGTTGCTTACAATTGTCTGTGAGGAAGGCAACAAGAAACCATCTCACTCATCTCATTCCCCAGGTGGCGTAAGCCATAGAACCTGCCTCTGGGCAGAGAACTCATCATCAACAGTCATCAGAGACTGTTAAATATATTGCATTGAATTAAATATCTATCTATTCTTTGTTATCCACTTCAGTTTAATTACCAATAACTAAAGGACAAGAACAAGGGTGATTTCATAGATGCATTATAAAAGTTACAGGTTAAAACAGAATAAAGAACATATATTACCAAAAATCTGATATATCATATAAAAAAGAGGGTAAAAACACAAAAGCGTCTGCTTTTTCTGACCATTTCGCACACGCATGTTGCTGAACGCCAGTAGGAATGGTTCCACCCAGGTCTCCATGTTCTGCAGGGTCCACGTCAGAGCCATCTTGTTTCGAATCACTTGCGACGACAGCCACTCGAGACACAACTGCGGACAGTAGTCGGCCACCTGAAACAATACACTGAAAACATGAGAAGACCAGTTCGTAAATTTGACGGTGAAGAAATAAGACAAAAGCCTTTTGTTCGTCGCCCTGATTAATTCCTGCAAAGCTTATTTTCGGAAATCTGGCTTGATCAAACTTTGCTAAGAAGTAAATCCTTTTCGAAGCAGTACTTTAAAAACAGGCTTGTGGAAAAGTATTGACTCGCTGTCAAGAGAATTTACAAACTGTTGCCTTTTTTCACTGTCTCTGTTCTGATATTTTACTCATGTCACGACTAAAACCTGGTTTGAAAATCTTCTATTAGCCAATCTATAGGTTTCATCCAAAAGATTTGACTACAAACTGAAATCATATTTTTTTTCACTCACCACGACAATGATTCACAGTAATTCACGTTACAAAATAAATAATTAAGTATATTAATTGAAAACCATCCTAACGGTTAATTCCTTAAATGTTTAAAGCTACAATGAGCTCAAAATCAACATAACTTCATAATGGTTAGACCACTCTTGAACGACTAGATCATTACTTTAGCAGCACAATACATCAAATAATTGTAATGTAGAACTGTATATAAGAAATCAAAGTACATATGACATATACTATAGAGCAGTTAGAATTTGCATAAAAAAGCAAATAAGGAATACAGCACCAAAATGCCTTCCAAGTTCTCTTTGCATCAAGTCTGCTATAAATAGGTCTCATTTACCTTTTCACAAAAATCTCAAAATGTACTCTTAACACAAAACACCGATTAGCACTAGATTATTTCTCAAAGACAGATAAAGAGTTTAACACTAAGACAACATAAGACATGGATGACTTGCGTTGTAATAGATATCTGAAACCATACCTGCATTTCAAAGTCATAATGAGGACTTTGCCAAGCGAGCAACAGCTGTTGAGGAGGAAAAAGCTTGTGGTACTGAGATGCATATGATGGGTTTAAAATATCATACGGACTGTGCCATTGGGAAAAATATTGTAAGGCAATTTTAAAGCCACGATAAAAGAAGCACGCAAATCAGAATTTCTTGTGTGGTGATAGTACAAAAATAACAGTGAAGATGGTTATAATTGTTATATAGCACTGAAAATCAGAAGCACAAAAGCTATTAACAAGATGTAGAGATAACACATTTGGGTCATCTGAAAAATATTTATTGAAGCCGGAAATCAGGTGGGTAAGCCTTTGTTGAAAAAGAACTGCGCATCAAAAGCAAGGGGCTCAATCAAAACCGCAAATCATCATGGGGACACTAATAAAAAACAATGAATATAGTTATAATCGAATTAGTCTAAAAATCACAACATTTCGTTTAGTATGACAATTCAATATAAAGCGTGTGTGCTTCTAAAATTTTCTGGATTCCATGGGCGAGCTTAGAGACGATAAAAAGCATAAAATTACAAAAGCTACTAATTGCTAATAGATGTCACAGTAAAAGGTTAAAATCGCTGACCAGCAGGCCTGACAATAATTTCTTCAGAAATTCTCCATCAGATAAACTTCAGTTTCAGGAGAAAAGCAAAACTTGATTAAGTTCCTTCTGACAGAAAGTAACACAAACTTATATACATTAACTGGTATCCATACTAGATTTTTATTTACTGGCATCTGTACTGACCTCCCAGAACTTCTGCAAGACGTAATGCAGAAAAGGTGGCATTCCCGGTGGACCAGCCGGAAACTCAACCAACATGGTCAACAGCTTGAAGAAATTTTGACTCTGAATTAAACCAACAGATAAAGGCATAATTAAAAGCTGAATTTAGGCATTGTACAGAAAGGAAATATTATCTGATTTTACTCCGTAAATGTCAGGGACTTGGGTTTTGCTTTGTTCAAGACTAAACAAAATGTGTGCAATCCGACATGAGTGCCGCAACTTTGTTATACTATATATTGCAACTAGTTACAGTGGCAGCCTATTACAAGATAACGTTCAAAAGTCAAAATGAATTTGCAGCTGATGATTATCAAGTTTTACCTCGTTGCCCAATCGCATGATTGCACTGCACAGCATTTGTACAACCTAAAAACAACAGCATTACTATTATCAACTTAGCAAAACAATAAAACGAGTTTATAATCACACTAAATAATTAAAATGAAGATCGACATCTGAAGGTTTGGACAGTGAATTGACTAACAAGGTAATTTAAGGTGATTGTTCAATTACTGGACATCTAGAGCTGTCCCGCATTAACAGAAATCGGAAACCAACAAACAGGTCAACCTGTCCTAGCAAGTTGCACAGTTCGACCATAAACAGGCATTGGGTCTAAATCCCCAGATGTGGCAGAGGAGAAAGAAAAACAAAACAGCAGTCAGTTCTGAAATTCTTTGCCACGTGTAATCTGTGTAAACTAAAATCAGATTATAAAAGTTTGCATTCATTCATTCATTATTAATTCATTCAATCAATGGTAACCCTTCCAGATATCTACTCAGCTGATTGCAGCCTAGCT
Source organism: Dendrobaena attemsi (assembly GCA_034693945.1). Classification (NCBI taxonomy): domain Eukaryota; kingdom Metazoa; phylum Annelida; class Clitellata; order Crassiclitellata; family Lumbricidae; genus Dendrobaena; species Dendrobaena attemsi. The sequence goes on from JAQFXW010000682.1 coordinate 9,762, forward strand.
CCAGTGACAGATTTCAGATAATTAAAGATAAAAATCTCAAAGTTCTGAAAGGATGGTCCAATCACACGAATGTCACATTGTCGAAATGCGTTCATACTCATACTTGCAACACTACAGCATACTTTGACAACCAAGGGCAGCTGCACGTTATATCAATGTTCACAGAAAGAAACTAGACAACATGTTAGTAACTTAACCACTGGTATTTTGAAAGCAAAGAAGGTAAATGGATTCGGATTGCTACTTCTTCAATCTTTACTTTCTATTTTAACAATTAATTAGCGAGTGCTCAGTCTCTCCCCAGCCACTGACATCTTTATTAATTCTCTTTATAATGGATAATCAATTATTCAACTTACAAGCACATGTATAATTGTATATGATCTAACTGTGTGAAGGTTCGATTAGACTATTAATAACAAAAAGGCACGGCAAAGAGAAATTTCATGTCAACTAACACTGGTAGCAAGTCTTTCGTTGTATCTGGAAAGGCTGAAGATGAGATTACATGTCTGGCGTAGATTAATGGCATCCTTCGTTTGATGGAAGAGAAAAGGATGCCCCTAGGAAAGAAACATGCATTGAAATATTTAAATTCGATAACTAGAGCACAAAGAGCACAACAATAGAATGCATAGTCAGAAGTGTTTTGCAATTCAGTGCCAGTAGCCAGAGTGCACCTTAGGGGATATTCCATGCTAAATCACAGCACAGACTAAAGTCAAGCTTCCAAGAACAGTGTATTAAAAGCTTAAGAGGTGAGTGTAATAAAGAAATCTGTGTATACATTTAGTAAAAAATCAAAGACAAAGTGTGGCCAAATAAATCGGATCCGATGAGACTAAAATTGATCACACTACGACCAAAGAAGCATCAAACCATACCGCATAACTATTGTATATCCACTCTAAATAAAAATAAAATCATCAGAGCTTCCTTCCTCACGCGTTTAATGCCAATATGAAATTAATTAATTGATACCTCTTGACAGTTTGCCTTCTCCAACAGAATACATTTCAAATATTTTAGTGTTTCAAACATCGTGTCCAATGAGACACGGGAATTCGGGCACTTCACCCAAAGTAAAATTGCCAACAATACAACTCAAATCCAATCTAGTGACTTCTATTGAGCCGCTATCATAGCGCACAAGGCATTACTAATCCATCATCGCTTCAAACCAAATCAGTCGAGAATCCTAATCCATCAAAGAGCAGTTGAAATCGAATGATCATTGATTAAGTTCAATCTTAGAAACTTGTTCAAACCTTTCCACCAATAAGGGCATGCGAATCCTTGTCGGAAAGTCGAAGAAACTTGGCTTCGACTCGTGACTTTTCCACCAGCAGAGCGATCAGTGCAATCATCTTTTCCAGTGACTGTGGACTGTATTTGTCATCTGTTAGACTAATAATGTCATCAATCTCTCTTTCTTCATCTTCAGATAAGTCCATCTACAAATAAAACATCTCGCTTTTCAGCACTCAATAATTCAAAACAGCGCATGGCAATCTGTAACGAAATCAGCGTTATAACATTCTAATCGCCTTCAAACTGCTACATTCATTTACTGGTACTTTGATGATCCTAACTTAGCGGAATCATCGTCCCTTCAAGGCCTCTTGTTACTCAAAAGATGAAAGTTTAATCCATCAATCAATTAATTAAATTCGCTTATTCACAATCAAGTTGGCAATATTGGAGCTTGTAATATGAGGTAACCCAAGCATAAAATTAAGTTAGCATGATATTAGCATTAGGTAGGCATATGCAATATCATTTAATAAGCATAATATTCCCTATAAATTCTTAAATAACTAGCTGTAAAAAACTACGGGCAGTTTTAATCAAGGACCCCAATTTCAAAGAATGTACTTACTTACCAACTTGAAACGCGATCAATATCGTAATATAAAAAGATACTTAACCTATCCCGTGCAACGTACCCTATTCTTTGTGCAAATGTCTTCTTTTGTTCGCTTCCGATAATAATGGCATTCTAAGTTTCGGTTGGAAAATAAGACTAACCAACGCAAGCGTCCGTAGTGCGATCAGAGGCTGAAGGCGAATTTCACAGAATAAAACTATACTAACTTACTTACTTGAACGCGTGGGTGAGGGCCAAATCTGCTCGACTTATCTGAGACCGTTACGACTGCGAGAGCTTTAGCGAGAGCGAGACCGAATTAGCATATAAGCAAATTATATATGTTGATGCTCTTATATAATAATAATAACAAAATGTTTTCACTATTTTACAAATGAGCTAGAGATAAGTGAAACAATTTTCCTCTATGAACAATATTCATGAAAACAGCAAGAATTTGTACAGCTTCCACCACATTAGCTTGTTCTTGGTAAGATGCAGTCATAATTATTATACTTCAGATTAATCTTGTTTAAATGGTAATTTGTACAATTGTCTATCCACGCATGTATTTCATATTTCCTTTTTGCTATCATCATAGAATTTGTTACAGCAGTTTACATTTTTTAACCAGTAGTTAAAACGAACTACTCCTTGCGACCTTGTATTACTAAAAAACAAAAAAATTCCAGACTGACACATGAAGTGAACACAAAGAATGATACAGAAATGAAATGTTTCATGTAATGAAATGAGATAATATCATTCATAAGTGACAAGATAGACTTTACAAACGAACAACACTTCCTAAGAAATTGGGTAAATTAAAAAGCAACACTAAGAATGAAATTACAAGGAAATCAGTAGAAAGAAATGAGTTCATAGCATGTGAGAGTGAGTGTTTTTCTCAAATAAATTTGGCCATGATTAAAACAGTCCTTGTAAGCAAATCAGTCAATTAATGTAGTACACTTTGAACGTAACTTGACTAGATAAGCCTAGGCTACTTCTCCCCATGAATTGATTTCTTTTCACTTCCTCTCTAACTTTGACCTATATTAAATTCTGTCTGCCTTGATAATTAGCTTTTCTGTATTGGTCTGTACTTGTTTGTATATGTATCATGATTTGAATTGATTCAATAAATTTGATTTGATTGATTGTATCAATTAAAGTGCACTCAAACTTGACAATCAACCGAAGTGCATTCTTAAAAATTGCAAATGCAAGCGAAGTATTCTGGTGGAAGCAGAGACACTTGGCTATCAAATTTAATAAGAAATTGAAATGAATGAAATGGGAAGCATCAAATCAACCAGTAAAATTGCAATTTGCTATCACACCCTTTGGATTCTTTTGAATTTTTTTTACATAAACTATATGCCAATATAAGACCAAAAGTGAAATATTTAGCTAAATATCTCAAAATTTCACAGAGATATTAATTTTTGAAGTTGATAGAAAAAAAACGGACCTCGCAAAAATGACATGATATCTGTCAAAAATTGAGGTACAGGGCTGATTGTTTTTTTATATTGTAATCTGTGTCTTGTGTTCTCTTCAAATATGTAGGAAACAGAGTTTTATGACCTGTGGATCTTATTTAAAAGAATTGCCAATATTGCACTTTGGCTAGTTTTTGCTCAAGTTTCAGACATCATATCAGCTGGTAGGAATGAGATATAGTAATAATGTTACTGGTTTTATATTGCGGTACATAGGTGCTAATCAGACATACAATCATTACCTGATTAGTTTCAATGCGTTTGTACCATACAAGGCCATTTTCCTCGACATGATCATCAAAGTGGGGCCCACGGTTTACGAAAAAAGTGAAAATATGTATCTAATGAAATTCCTGAAAATTTGCACATGTGTTTTAGACACTTGAGATATTGAGCTAAAATTTTCACTTTTGGTCTTATTTTGGCATATAGTTTATGTACAAAATTTTTCAAAAGAATCCAAAGGGGTGTGATGTACACCCCTGGTTGATTTGACATGGAATGACCAAGTACACAGGGTACAGATAAAAAGAAAACCAAAGCACACTTGCACATGTATAGCAGAACTGACATTGTTGTTATACAAGCAAGTTCTGTTTTTAAGTAGTAGGCCATTCTAAAAACAGTTTGCAATAAACTAGCGTTAGCTATAAAAATTGTAAGTGCCACATGAAATTGTAAGTGACACTTAAAAACTAATGTCAAATGTAAAGTCCTTGATAATTTATTTCTTTTAGGTTGCTAATGCAGAGGCATGGTCTTTGTGTTAAACGATACACACAGGCATTGCTTTGGGGGCTTAGAGAACCACAAAGGTAGGACAGTTTCTGGATGTAGCCGTATCTTGGCAGAAATGAAAATACAATAGCATGGATCAGAGGGCCTGTGATATCCTCAATTTCACATAAATCATAATTGATTGTAACTTAAGACACAGAGGAACAGGCAAGCATCATAATAATGTCACTTTGCCAATAAAGTTCCTAAACGTTCTCCATATCCCATTCAGTGATATCGAGGGAAGAAATATTTTCTTAGGCCATAAAACACTGTTCAGTTAAGGGAAAACGTCCTAGTTATCCCCCCAAAAAGGGCAATGCTCAATAATACAGGCTCTAGTTCCTACACCGTTGTATACAGATTGTTCTAAATGGGTTGCATATGGTGCCATTGGTGAATGGTGTGATACACGATAAACTCAACACTATGTTCTCCCATGGAACTACAACAAGTCTCTGGTCACGAGACTTTGCAAAATAACGAGGTCTTTTACTGGGACTGAACCAACAAAGCAGTTACAGTGAGTCCACAGTGTTAAAGTTTAAAACAGGTTGATTCTTGTCTATGGGATCAAGGGGTGAAATCCATGCAATGCTAAGATATTCCGTGCTTATTTTTTGGAACAAAGGAAAGATGCAACTGGCAAACGCAACTCATGCAAGTAACAAAGGGCAATCACTTCACAACACTAGAAATCAGAGCCATGCGCCACAACTACACAATACCTTACTATCCGAACCGTTTCGATCAAACTGTAGCAACTGCAACGCATAGAGCAATTTATGAGAAAGCGTATTAAAATTTCAACTCAATGTGGAAGTGACAGCTGTAGTGATTATTGATGAACTGGTGCAGCACAGTTCGTAGCCATTCTGAAATGTATCTATCATTTCAACTGCAAAGATCGTGAATAATGTGTCACATACATACTTCAACAGGATCGCACACATCAAAACACTTTTCCAACTCTGACCATTGGGTGGGGTTAGAGTAATGAATAACACACTGGCACAACGCATTTACGACTCAAGTTCATGCCAGAACCTTCAGGTCAACCCATCTTTTGGTTCTCCAGACTACCAGGTATGCTGTAAATTGAGATGCATCTTAAATCGAGCGCCTTGCACAGCAGTTAAATTCGACCCCTGTAATAACCTGCATCGTTCATTCATACTATGTTTGCAATCATTCTGCTGTTTGTCGGTTAGCGTGTAATAAACAAAGATTATGCCGCTCAATGGTAAATGTTATATGTAGGCTTCATTGCACGGAATGATCAGAGTGTATTGTAGGACTTTGTGTTTCCAAGTTTATGCTGGTACCCAATTCTATCGATTGGTGCAGTGACACACTTGCGCACACAACTTGTCCTGGGTCATTACACAAAATCTACTAAGCCTGGATGTTGCCATCAGTAATCATTAAAATATACCATCCAAAAACACGAGCAGGACGGTTGTCCTCAAATCGACTTTGTTTACACAGTCAAAAACATTGACGACCAGCTATATGAACATTCCAGCTGTTGTATACTTTGTAATTAAGCAGCGATCCAAGAGCATTTCTGCTTGAACGATTGCAACAATAAACATTTTCTGAAGCTTACATAGTTATCCTGTTGCTTGTGCGCCATGAAGAACGATACCATCGTTGAGATGGCGCTGATGCTCAGAAGGAACACGCACTCGTTGTCACCCATGCGCGCAAACTCCAGCAGCAGGCCAAAGTATTCCGAGAGGTATTTACAGTTTGGTCGAGAGTCATGTTCCATCTGTTAACAGCCCGGCATAACAAAGAATCAATCGACTTGTTTACATGTACTGTAATCAATGGTCATATCTGGAATGGCAGTAACAACAGAATCAAAACCTTGGATGCCTAAAAGTTCACGACGATAGTGTCAGAGTAGAGTCTACTCCTTGCACCTCGACAAAAAGCCGGAGAAGTCTGTCATCAATATACATCTGCGAATGCTGTCACCCATTGCAGCTCTATCTTATGAATGATTTCTGAGCGTCCACCACAGTTCCACGCCATTCTGTCAGCTATCGACGAGAATCCTTTGGTTAGCCACGTGTTTGCGAGCGTCTGCCTCTGGTAACTGTTCGGCTTATTCTGTACTGTTTTGCTAACTAGTGTGGTTTATTTATTTAAACAACATTTAACATCATAATCGGCCAGCATAGAGAGCACAGCACCTCTGTTGAGATTAGGCATACTCTAAAAGGCGCTTGAAAAATCGAAGCTTACAATTAAAATTACAGAAAAATGCCTTTGAGAAGAGACAAGCATACAGCAGAAATATTGCGGCAACTTTATAAAGTCATAACACTCAGTGTAACCAAAATTTGTAACTTATAAAATAATAATAATGGTCACTATTCTACAAAATATACCAATATCTTCTTCTGGTAAGCTTCATCACAACCAAAATTCGGACATAATGAAGATGTTCACCGCAAATTAATTAAGCTTTAATACACATTACACAGACTTAGTATTTCAATTTAGTATCAAATCTATTAAGAAGAAGTTAGTAGTACAAAGAGGATTTAAGACAGTTGATATAATGCCAAGCTTACAATGGCCAACATCCTCTTGATGAATCGAGTAACACACGACTTGTTACCAATTGCAGAAGGTTCAATCTCCTGGTCATCCTCATCACTGTCAACAAACAAAGCAACAAAACCCACATAATTAAGACACCAGAGACATCAATAATGACCATTCCACAATAAATTTAGCATCATCGCATTCTGATCACTCATACCGATGATTCGTTCATTCATTACAATGATTTACAGTGCAGTGTCGATCTACCCTGTGAGCTGCAAGCCAAGCTGAACTTCTGGTTCCCCACTCTAAGACCGCTACTAGGCAACTCTTCACGAAGAGTTGCTGGTCATACAACCTTGAATAGCCTCCCTGTTGCACTCCGCTTAGTTTCACACCGGGGCCAGTCTACAATTTTCTTCCAAGATCTCAAAACTTTCTAATTCAGTCAAGGTTTGGGCGGAAACGCTTCTGAGTAGAATACCTTGAAGGATGAGCTATACAAAATTTCCATAATAATTATAATAATAATTTATATAGTGCTCCTTCAAGGCGACTACTCAGCAGTTTCGTTCACCAATATATTACGTCAGCCAAAATGACTCTTAACATCGCATAGGCTAGCGCAGAAAGTACTTATGAGTAGATTTCCTGAAGAGGATCTATAAACATTGAATGAATTAATGAATGAATGAATCAATCAATGAAGCGCTACCAAACGCAGCACAGGTCAAAAGGGGAATTTAGAGGCATGTAAAACATATCGAAATGAAACCTGTGGAGCAAACGATGATGACGGTTAAGAAGCAGCGCAAGAAAATGAAGTCTTGCACACAAACTGACCACATCTGTATGTATGTATGTATGTATGTGTGTATTTCTATACCGCCCCTTACAGTCACTACTATTCAGAGGCGGTCCCGAC